>JADDOH010007301.1:0-59554 GCA_016648135.1 Agrypnia vestita | reverse complement strand
AAGAGGAGAAATAAGAGGAGAATGCGAAATTATTTACTGCAAAGAGAAAGAAGGACGGACATTCTATGCGATCTTCGATCGATACAGCTCGATGAGTTCAAGAACGATTTCGTTTCCCCGCATTGTCATCTTGACAGATACAGCGCATGCGTATTCACTTGTAAACATACCACGTGGTAATCTTCTTTATTCTGTGGTGGTACTGACACTCCGCGGAATGTTGCAGTGAGTACGCTCGGGTACCGTGCGCATGGCAACGTTGCCACGGCACGTAGAAATGCCGCGCTATGTTGTGCGCGAGGTCGCGGAACAGTGCACGACGTTGCAACGTCACGTAGACTCTAAGCCGCGCGTGCTGTTGAGGGACAATTTGTCCCCTAGTGAATACATGCCTTTAGTGGCAAATGTCGGCGCGCAGCATTCTGATCTGTATATCATATAAAATTGACAACGAATGCCAGTTTTCGCCGCGCCAACTCGGTAGGTACTGTATGTTAATGGACAAATGTTTCGTCAGTAGGCACTTTTTAGAGAATTTGTATTTTCAAATTTTTAGGAACACATTTGCTGGATTTTGTCCACAGAGGGATCATCATTAATTAAGATAAATTATAGATGTCTTCTATTGGGTTTTGGGTGTTCATAGGGCTGAAGATCTATCATGTGGCTGGCTTGAGTGATCACTTTACACGATGCAACGTTCACCGACTCCGCCCATGATTGACCACCACATTTATTGTTGGAAATTGTATATACCTATGTACAAAACATGGCAAATAAAAATCGTATTTCAAAAATTTAATAATCCAAATTTCGATTAACATTTACTTTTTTCACAATAGTTCTCTTTCATACGCATTTCACTGTTGAATATCATCGAAGATTGTCAAGAAAAACTAGAAAAATGAATTTTTTATCTCATTACAGAAACATTCAAAAATGTATTAGATGTGTGGTTGATCTTGGAAGGAATCAGTGAACTTTACATAGTGTAAATTGTAAAATGATTACTTAAGCCAGTATACATTCATATATGCTTTCCCATATTAATAGCTTCGACTCTGTGAAACTTGTATAATTTATCTTAAATAAAATAAATATTATTTAACAGGAAACGAACATATCAACAGCCTTATATTTTGCAAAAATGATATTAAACTTATGGAAAACAGAAACCGAATATTAAAACATCATAACAAAGAAACCAGGAAGAAAATGTTTCCGAGACCCACCCAATATGTCAATATCAGTTTCAATCAAGATCTTTTTTTGTTTCTCACAATAGTGTGCCTGCCCTTGTGATATTTTTCCTTTATTATTAATAGCACACAAAGCATGAAATATTTACAGAAACTGACAAACATTTCGACAGGCCAGTATTTATATTTTTTCTAGCAGTGCTGGGATGGGGCAGTTCTAAAATGTGACCATTAGCAATATGCAAAATAAGAAGATTTTTTATAGAGTAAGATATCGTGGAGTTACAAGTACCATTATATAATAAAGATTTTTATTTTTGCTCCCGAAATGCAGAAAATATAGTTCATAGCTTAACATTAATGTGAACACATATAACTTACAATAAAAATATAACTTCTAAAAATTTTCTCAAAATTAAATAATTTAACTAATTTTAATAATATAAAATAAGTGTTTGAACTAGGAATTGTTCTAAGTTCTTGGAGATTCGTTTCATTAATAAATAAAATAATTAAGAATATCTTCACGACCTATTCAAATTCTTCTGTGAAGAGTTTTTCTGAGGAAATATTCAGTAAGTTTTCTTCGTTACGTGTTATTGTCTAATTTACTATCATCATCAGTAATGATGTAAATGAGATCATAAAATCCAGGATTTTTAGATTCATCATGTGACGCAGTATTTGGGAAAATCTTATGGAATATTTCATGATAAGTTTTATATTTTATTGTCATCCGTTTTATTATGCTTTTCTTTGTGAGATGAAGTGCTTTTTTCTGTGATAGAGTAAATCTGGTAATAGAATAAATTCTTCTAAAATTTTTTATTACTTTCCTTCTAATGCCATATTCAATAACTTGCTTGATAATCACGTTAAAAGTTAATAAAAGTATTAAAGTCGGCTAATAGAATACAATTAATAAAATACTAGTTTTGAAGTTTTCATATGATATTTATTACTAAAATGTTGAAATAAAATCCATGCATTAAGAGCTTCTTTAAACTAATAGATCTATATATGTACTTAAAAGCATTATCAATATTCCTTTGTGGATTTTAAAGACACTCAGGGCTTAAGAAAGGTGAAGAATCGATTCTTTTGAGACGTGATAGTGAAGTTGCTTGTAAAGAATATCGTTGATGCCAGGAGTTTGCATATATTGACTTCAGAAAAGCTGGGTGTTAAGGGTAGTATTCATTTCATTCATAGAGCCTTCGATTAGAAATCTAGCTCGGATTGAAAGACAGGCAAGATAATTGAATAATTGGTTCTGCGTTAAACGAATTTTTGCACCATATTTTCAGTAAAACATATTTAACTCATTTGATTTATGCAATATGCTAAAAAATTTTAATAAATATTTACTCAATATTACTTTGATATTGCGCCTAACTTGCACAAATTAAATATGAGAAGTTTGTCTCATTTAATTTATTCGAGTATATTTACAAATTGCTGTATACAAAATCTCAGTAGTACTTTGGTACCTAATGGTAATATGTGAATGTATCACACTAAAGGTGCGTGCCCACGGAGAAGATTTTCTCTGAGGAATTTAATATTGTTCCGATGAAATTCAATTCTCAATTTCGTCTGTCAACAACACCATGTCAGAGTTTTGCTATCTCGTGCGTTACTTCACGCTTATTTTATGTAAGATGAAAAATGTAAGGCCATTGACAATAAATGTTTGTCAGATAAAATGGAATAAATGTGAGTAATTTAATGTCTTCTGTTTATCTAAATTTTCAGATTAAATGACGTAAGTACATAGTTCTGGATAGTGTTTATACATCACAATTATATTCGTAACATATTATTCAGATTATAAGTATATATTTTAATTTTCTGTCAGTAAAATAGGTATGTTTAGTTTTTTTTTTCAAAAATGTGCGTCTACCTGCAACTCATACATCAATGGCCCCTGCTCTCTACCTGTCTCAGTCCGATCTCTGAGTTTATTTCTCGACCTAAATCTCTACACGCGTACAAGCGTACTGGGTAAGTACTAAGACTTATCTATACTAAATCATACAGTTATAAACATGGGCCACAAGGAATAAAGTGCTTTTATTTATTTGAAAAATAGTTACAGTTTTTCTACTGACTATTCTAAATCATTTTAATTAGTTCCATTAACCTACTTTAAGAAAAAATATAGCAAATGTATTGACATTGAAAAAACTGTGATTAAAAGTAATCCCAATTACAATAATTTCGTTTCTGTCTGTCTGTCTGTACCCGTAACTCCGTAACTTTTTCATAGTAAGTTTTGTAAAAAATTTTTTTTTTGAATAATTTTTTTTTTCAAAAAATTTTTTTTTTCGAAAATTCCTTAGGAACCGACATGTAAAAGTACCGTAATTTTTGACGGGTTACAGCCAGTAAAATATTATTTCCGCAGCAGGAAGAGTACCAGCGCTGGTCCGTCGCTCCGCCGACTACCATTAATACCCCGAGCCCACGCCCACAGCTCGGACGACGGAGACCCGATGCCGAATGACACGTCAAATCATGACACGTATCTTTGTGCCAAAGTCTGCCTAACCTATATTCCGCACGTCCGCGTGGTATTTTTAGTCCGCTGCAAGACGATCGGCCTCAACCAAAAAACTTTAATCGTGAAAGAAAGCGGAACAAATTAAAGGCGTATGAGAGAAAGGACTAACGCAAAAAAAATTAAGATAATTTTTATTTTCACTTATTCAAATAATTGATAATTTACAGCATAGTTTTTGCAAAAGAATTATTCTTATTCGCGAGACCGGCTTGTCAGTAGTTTTTTTTTTTTGTGAACAAGGTAAATTTATTTCTAAATGATTTAAGTTTATATGTATATATACGAGCAACTGGCCAATAACTGTATAATATTCAAACATATATTAAAAGGTGTACTGAAAGATTACTAGTATTTGTCGAATTGGACTTAAATAATTGATTTATATGTATGTATATTTTATTATTATATTATGACTTTCAAAGCTATGTATATTTTCTCTCTCTACATTATTGCTTTTTTTTGTTTTTAAATTTCTATATTATTATGTTTTTCTTATGCTTCTTGCATTTTAATATATATTATATTTATCTTTATTTGTTTGTATCTGTATTCTAAGTATTTTCTTCTAACTTTCTCATTACTATGTTTACATGTATTGTATTTTTTTTCTCTTCTCTAAACTATATACCTATTATGTTAATGTACACTATACCTATCTATTGTAAAAGCCCTATAGGGCGTTAATTAATAACAAATAAAATAAAAAAATAAAAAGGAAAAGTGTAATGCATCTCGATGTGACGGATGTCTGAGTTGCGCGAGCGGGATGGAAGACCGCGTGAATTTACGGGGTGGTGGGCAATTCATATTATACCTTTTTTAAGAAAAGATAAACTTCCACGAGCGATTACTTTGGCAAAGAATATTGTTGTATATTATCTTGGATCCTAAATTTACATGTGTATTGATTCCGGCGTTTGAATTGAAAGATCCGGAATACGGAGAACAGAGAAACGTTACGACTGGCTCAGATGCTCAATAATATTGGATAAAGGGAGTAGACAAATTAATGATCATAATAATTAACAAAAAATTACCAAGTTAATACCCCGCTTGAATAAATCAAAGAAGTTTGTAGTATTTTTCTTATTTATTGGTAACTAGCTGTAATCCGTCAAAAATGATGGTACTTTTTTTTGTCGGTTCCTAAAGAATAATTAATAATTCAATTGTAAAAAATAAAAAATAAAAGAAAAGAAAAAAAAAAAAAAAAAGATTTTATACTATAAAGAAGTTACGAACGTGTCACGAAGTTATGGATGGACAGATAACGAAATTATGATAATTGGGATTCCCCTAATTTTTTATGACTTTAAAAATATTGTCTTTTATAAATTTATTAAATATTTTTGGTATTTCATGTTTTAATGAAAATATGTATATGTAGAAATCGATGTTTATACGTATTGTCTTTAAGATATCTTGTTACTAATTTATTTATTTCTTAATCACATAGAGTATACAATTTGGGTTGTACTAATCTTGTCTGACTAGAAGAATCTGTGTTGAAACAGGCATACATATGTAGTATAAAAAATAGTTCTCTGTACGTTTTCCATATAAATAGCTTTGTGTCTGTTGTGAGACCTCTATAATTTATTTCAATTATTAATTATCCCTCTGTGGACAAAATCCAGTAACTGTGTTCTCAAAATATTGCTATAAAAAAAAATTGTGGATGGGTTTATTCTGATACTCAACGACTTATATTAGGTCCTTACATATGAAATTGACGTTTAGTATGGGAGGAACATAAAGCCGATTTTTTTTATTATAATATATTTATTTAATCAAAGTATGTACCATTGCTATCTATGCACTTTTGCCATCTCATAGGTAGTTCATCGATCCCTTTACTAAAAAAACCATTCGGACGGGAATCAATAAAATCTTTGAAGGCGGTTTGGACTGCCCCATCGGAGTTGAATTTTTTCCTTTGCAAGAAGTTATCCAAATTTCGAAAAAAATGGTAATCTGTTGGGGCAAGGTCCGAAGAGTACGGTGAATGTCTTAGACATTCCAATTGAAGGTCCTCTAATTTGGTAGCCGTATGTTGTGCAGTGTGTAGTCTAGCGTTATCATGAAGCAGCAGTGGCGTAGAGCGATTAACCAGCCTCGGTTGTTTAGGAGCTAGCTTTTCCATCATGGTTTACAGTTGCTGACAATAGACATCTGCCGTAATCGTCTGGCCAGATTTAAGGAAGCTGTAGTGAACGACACCAGCACTAGTCCACCAAACGCTCACAAGTAACTTTTTTGGAGTCAATTTTCGCTTGGGGCATGGTTTGGCTGGTTCGGCAGGGTTCAGCCATTGCGATGAGCGCTTCCGATTATCGTACAGGATCCACTTTTCATCACAGGTAATGATTCGATTTAAAATCCCTTCATTATTGTGCCGGTTGAGTAATGCAACGCAGCAGTCAACGCGCGTTTGTTGATTTGCTTCACTCAATTCGTGAGGTACCCACCTTTCAAGCTTTTTCACCTTACCAATTTGCCTCAAGTGGATTAAAACAGTTTTATCACTAACACCGCAGCCTGCAGCTAACTCGGATGTGGTTTCCGATGGATCCGCTTCCACAATAGCCTTCAATTCTTCATTATCAACTTTGGTCTCCGGCCGTCCACGGGGCTTGTTCTGCAGGTCGAAATTTCCAGAACGAAAACGTTGGAACCAAAAACGCACTGTGTTTTCTTTTGCGGCACCGTCGCCATACACATCATTAATCCTTCGAGCCGTTTCTGCAGCACTGGTGCCACGGTGGAACTCGTACTCGTTAATAACGCGATATTTCAAGTTTTTCATTTTATAAACTGAGTGACGCAAAGAAAAAAACAATTGAGGAAAAAACAAATGAATTATAATTTTCAAAACACAAATACATGAGTAAATAGCTGTATAAATTTGGATTTGGAATTCCTAACCAATGAGAAGATATTTGAGATCAAATTTGCCAGTACGGAAAAACGTCAATTTCATATGTAAGGACCTAATATTATGGCATCATTTAGCGCATGTTACTCAGAGATTTCTGAGATTCATTGCAATATAAAATTGATAGCTACTTGAAAGTAAAACAGATGTATATTTTATGACAGAGGAGAAGTTTCGGGCTTCATTCCAGTAGTTACCAAATATTTTTTCTTATCTATATCTTACTAATTGATTAATCTTATTTATTTTAATGATTAAATGTTATTTATCTTTTTATTGTTATATTCGTAGGGATTTACACGAGTTGCCTTATTGCTGTATTTTCGTGACACGACATATGGTCCACGGTCATTTGGTACAAAGACAAAAGGTCCACGTCAAAAGACCCACGCAACGAAAGATCCACGCGATAAAAGGCTCATGCGACATTCGGTTAACAAATTTTATAAATGTATTATTTTATGAAAGAGCTTTAAATAAATGAATGAACTGATAATGGTGAAATAAGTCTCAGAGTTGCAAAACCCGCTCTAGAGGACTTTACTGGTTATTACTGGTTACACAATTAACTATTTTTTGTTGATTATTTTTAATGATTTAAAAATCTTAATATTATTATTGATTATAATAATATTATTATTGTCACATGTCATGGCTGCGGAAGGAGTGAAATAAAACACTGCAAATTGATTAGCGATTTATTTATTACTATTTATTTATAAATTAACTATTCAATTTAAATTACGCTATTTCGCAATATATTACTCGTAAATAAACCCTTTATTACCGCTGGGTAATGCGTATTGAACATTCACTAGAACATTGCATCCGATTCTCAAGTATTTATCACTTATTTCTTTCGCCACTTAGGTAAGTACTACTCTTGATTATTTGCTCTGGTTTTTCGCTTCGATTCCTTCAAGACTGCCTACATTAGGCGTCGTTCTGCGCACCTGCGCGTAATTCACGGCCGATTTCAATTATCAACACGACAAAAACAGCTGGCGCCGTATTTATATCCGAAAATGCTGGTATCGAACCTCGTTACAATATTATACGTTCGTGAAAGAAGCTATAACATCCACATCAAACTATAACTGCAAAAAAACGTCATATTATTTAAATAAAGTATTATATACTGAAGTGTAATAGAAGAACTAAAATAACAAAAATATTGAATGCCCTAGGACTGGAAACTGTAAGTCAAAGAATAATATATAATGTTATGGTGCAAATATATAAAATTAAACATGGATTAGTACCCAAATACTTTGATGACAGGATGAAGCTGAATAAGGGTTTTTATTCCTACAATATAAGAGGAAGCGACAACATAAGACGACCAAAGAAAAAGAAAAACACCTCACAAAATTGTATGATGTATAAAGGTATAAAAATCTTCGATAGCCTGCCAAAGGAAATTCAAAGCATGGAGAATATAAGGAGATTTAAACTGAAGTGCAATAATTTTATTATATAATATTTTAAATGATTAGATGGAATGCAATGCCTCAGTGAGATCATATATTAGCCCACACAACATTATGTGTGGAACTAAATTATTAAGATAAATAAATAAATAAAAAGATTATCGGAGCATATTGTGCGACTCGACTTGAACAACTCTAGAAACAGAGTGGGTTATGCCACTCATTTTTATGAACAGAGAGGATTTTGACCTTTTCTTAACTTCAATACTTTCACAACCCACGTGTGATTCGAAGCTAGATTTATAACTCACCCAAATATTTTTTCCTAAATTTTAACGCAAAGTAGCGGAATTTTTTGCTCAATGTATTCTTATTCGATTGATTTTTAGGAACTGCACCATGATACTCTTTCTTTTCATCCCCTTTTGTCAAAATTTTGCAGAGCTGGTTTTGTAACTCTACAACTCAAATCATTGAATACTTTCACAAATTATAAAGTGGTGAACTAAATATGCATGTACAAAATTAAAATATAATTCACTGTGATCGTTGCATCAATACAAAAAACAAGCGAGGGAGATTCAGCAATCACCAGCACATGACGACGTAGTTCTATGACTTCTATGACGCAGCCAGTATCGGAAACTTTCCGCTTGATCGCTTATCAACGAACTGGAGGACTTTTTCCATTTTCCTTTAAGAAACATCGCGGAATCACTGAAACATCTAATAAAAACATATTTATAATTTAATCATAAAAATAATTATTAATAAAAATTCTAATAATGTTTACTTATGTTAAAAAAAACATTAAAAATATGTTTTTTTTTCTATTATTATTTTATAATAATGAAGGGAATAATGTGTTACATAATACAGTTTTTATGGTTGAGAAATTTGAGACACTGTAGGAGATAAAATAAAGATTTATGTTGCAATTTAAAAATTATACGAATTTCAAACGCGAGCACAAGTTGAGAGTGCAAAGGCCCCAAGGTCAACGAAGCCTATCAAGTGGTATGCAACTGTCTTCTGCTAAGCAAGAATCTCGAATTAGTTTTATGGTAAACATGTATTGAAAGTTCTATGAACTACACACAATATTTTTAAATTGAGCTGAAACAGCCTTGTAGAACCACAATTAAACAATTCAGTTCCTGATTGGATTTTAGATGTAATGTTTGGTTTACTTGAATGACTAAAAAAATGTAATATATGTAAATAAATGTAGCATCTATCAAAGTGATGACAGTCATAATTTTTTGTCGATTCTTTGCTGTTGGGGACCGTGTGGTAGAGACACTAACCATCTAATCTAGCTCTCTAGTGAAGTTTACCACCAAAAAGATTGCAGACTGTGTAAGAGAGATAACGTATCAAACATGTGAGAGTAATAACTGCTTATTTGGACCATATTACAATTATTGTACTTTAACTACGTTTCACAA
Organism: Agrypnia vestita; assembly: GCA_016648135.1. Taxonomy (NCBI): domain Eukaryota; kingdom Metazoa; phylum Arthropoda; class Insecta; order Trichoptera; family Phryganeidae; genus Agrypnia; species Agrypnia vestita. Next base: position 49,979 of record JADDOH010007301.1, on the reverse strand, counting down.
TTTCTGACTACAACACTAAAAAGCGCCAATCGCGCACGCTGCACGCGCTTCTGGTGTTGCCAGGTTTAGATGTCCTGCACAATATTTATTAAAAATAATACTAACACGAATTAATAAAATATCCCTTTATTTTTGATCTTCAGAATTATGGATATATTTTTTTAAATAAATTTGGCTGCCTTATTTCTTTGTATATTCCGATTGAGCTCATATCTTCTGTTTTCGGGAAATCATTATGCTTAGCAAGTACAAGAGTAATAATTTTTATCTTAATTTCTTATTATTTTTTACGCTCACCACTTTTATCATACTTACACAATATTAATATGTATTATATATATCAGCGGATGTTATGGTTTTGCATGTTGTCTCCTGCATACGAAATTTTAGATTACCAAATACTTTAATAACTCGTATATTTTATCAATCATCTCCTATAATACATTATTATCATGCATGTATTTATTTAACATGACATAATTATTTATTATCAATTAACAATAATATCGCAAACAAAATTTTACCCCTTTAAACTTTGCATTCTTTGCGTTATACTAACGCCGGTATTTTGCACAGTCGAGATAAACTCCGACAAAAATCGAGGTCTTCTCAGAAAAGATTTTCAAGGCGACATATAAAATGGAAGTAAGAATGTCATTCTAAACGTTCTATCTCGGAGAAAGTTGTATACGGCAGTTGAAAATATTTTAGCTGTGTTCCTCTGATTTTTTTACTGTTCGCAAAGATTTTGAATCCGTGTGGATCGACGGGTGTCAGGCGGGTGTTAAGACATGGGATGTTAAATTCGGTGAAATATCTCCGACGCATCTTAAATAAAGATTAATGTCGATGCATTTTCAGATCTTTTGTCAGTGTGATCCAGCTGGCGCGAACAGAATACAGAACTACTTGGATTATTTATGCGACTTATTGAATTTAATGTCTTCTCACTCACTTCCCTCCAAGTTTTCACAAAGTGATATTTGTTATGATTCTACCATATTCGTTTGGTGAAAAAACTTTTTTTTTGTATTCTGCGGAAATCGATGTAGCTGAAATTTTCAGTGGAATGAAAGTCATTTTTTACAAGACATGCAATACAAAAGAGCAATACTTTTTGAAATCGTTGTTTTTATGGAGTTAATAAAAGTCTTTATATTTCTGAAATGGGATTGAAACCTAGGGTGCAGAACAAATGAAATTTCACTGCTAAAATCGAATGCCGCATTGAGCAAGCTCTTTATCTATTTGGTGTTCCGCAGTAGGTATTCATATAAATCTCAGGTTACGAATGATCTTTCTTTTTTTTTTCCACCAAAGCATATTTGCTTCTTAAGACCATTACTGGCCATAACCCACCACCTCCCTATTGTTATCGTGACTTTCCACGACCCAGTTTTGCCCGGCTCTTCTCCTGTATAAGCATATATTTCTCTTACCTATCCAAAGACCCCACTACAGGATTTCAATATTCCAATGTTCATCTGTCAGTCTTGCCATGTGTCCAGCATAGTCCTACTTCAGTTTTGCGATAGTTCCGCACAATATTGATAGCCTCGTTTTTTCTATCTCTCAAAGAGATGCCCAGCGTGTCTTGTCGCCTGCTGTCGCCTATTTTGACAAAAAACAATTAAGAGATTTGAATGTATACTCTATATTTAATGATGGGTGGGATACACTGGTCACAGATATATTCTGAGGTGTTGTGGTATCATATTGTAACTAAGTTTTCCGAATGCTACCTAGTCTAAGCAAATTTAACCTACCCAGCCTTCTTCTCCACTATTATTTTATTTATTTATTTTTAATTGTTCAGAAAAAATATATACTGCATATGATTATATATATATACTGATGATTTTCCACTTAGGCTAGGCTTGTTTTAGGTTTTCCATAAAAGATAAAATAAAATTCTCGTTAGTAGTTATTTTATGGAATGAAAGTATTAAAAATTACAAGAAATATTATAGATGTCTCATAGAGACGAAATTATATTTTTTATGGGAAAGTAGGTATGGAAGTCTCTGGGTGTTCATAGAGCTTACGACCTATCATGCTGCTGGCTTAAGTGATCACTTTACACATGTAACGTTCACATTTCCACCCATGATAGAATACCAGGTCTATCAATTTTTTGGAAGTTGTATACATTTATAATTCATCTTGATTAATGATGTCTCTGGGACAAAATCCAGTACTGCGTTCTGAAAAATTTGGACAAACTCAAAATATTCGGAATATTAAAAATTATAAGTTACAAATAAAGATATTTTGGTTCGAATAAATAAATGAAAATAACTAGTTAAACAATAAAAACCTAAAAGCTTAATATCTTGGTAGTGTAAATAGAAAACTTGAATATAATGCCGAGAAGTATCCGTTTTATTTTATCCTAACGTCCATAAATCTTACGTATCATAAGTCTAAGAAAATATTGCCGTAAATGATGGAAGAAGGAGAATATCCCGCTTGCAAAACTCTTTGCAATGGTTTCCCTAGTGTAGCTTTTTCTGGCCACATAGACAAAGTAATCATAATTTAGCTACTGTACGTGACTCTTCACAGAAAAATTTAATGTTATACGCTCTTAGTAAAATTTTTAGACAAATTAAGGCATTTACCAGGGGCGTGCATGACTTTTTATATGTTAAATAATACGGATATTTTATATGAACCGTATATTTCACTGAGAAGCAAATCTCGACGTTTCGCTGAAGTCTTATCCAACGTCGTCAGGAGAGCGTCCTATCGCGCAGTAGGCCGAACTCATAAATTATGTTATTAATAAAAATTAACACATAAATATGTCCAACGACCGTAATAATAACCTTAACTCTTAATAGCATGACTTTTATTTGAACATATTTTTGGAAAAAAAATCGAAATTAAATATTTATTTGGCAGAATATTATGAAATATTAAAATCTGAAGAATATGTTAATCATTGTGGTAGAGGAATATTACGAGATATATCTCTTATTTCTGTTTCTTTTCAAAATCTCTTGCTTCTTGTTCTCACTGCACGCCCCTGGCATTTATATAATGTAAGTGCTCATGAGAAAAAACAAGCATGGGGGAAATTTATCGTTCGTTCTTTAATTGATCCTGAACATTATAATGTTTTTTTAACTCTCATACAAAGGGTTTTTCTATAAGAACTATATGATTTTAAAAATAAATAAAACAGTTCTTAACTTGAGACATCTACTTTAGATGTCTTTTTTAATTTTGAAGGGCCAAGAATTACGTATTTTTTAAAATAAAATCTCATTTACAATAGTGACTTCATTGAACCCAATTTTCGATGACTTCATCAAATAAATTAGGCTTAGTGTCATGAATGGACCAATGCAGTGGTCGATATTCAATTTTAAATCATTTAGTATTTTCGGTTTGTTTTAAAAAATAATTTGTTTCAAATAACCTCACAAAAAAGTAACCCAAAGGAGTTGAATCACAACTTCTTGGAGATCATTTAACATTTGTATTTCATGACATAATAGTTACCAAACTTTTCTGAAAATAAGATAATAGTGACGTATGACGTATGACACGTGGCGCAATCTTGTTAAGACCACATGTCATTTAAATCTCATTCTTATTAAATATCTCATTTTGGCTACCGAAATTTTGTTAACTCGATTGATATCGCTCAGCACTTAAATTAATCCTTTAAAATCGTAAGGATTCAATACTAATGTTTAAAATTCATAAATTATAAATCATACATTTCTTCGAACCAATTAAATTATAATGTCTTAATGAGTGTACTTTACCTAGCAAAGCTATCATGTTGGATGTGAAAGTGATTTAATTTACTTGCATAAAATTATCAACAGTATGTTGTATTCGCCTCAGTTATTACAAATAATTACTTACAGAGTATTCGGACGGATGGTTTCATAACAAAACGAGCTATTTTATGTAGGTACCCAGCGCACTAATTATATTATGAAATCGCCTTTACATAGACTGCATCACCTAGACAATCAATACAGCTCTGACGATATATTTAAATCGTGTACATTATACACATATAAAAGAATCTACTTATCTTCAATTTTTTTCTGCATCTTTAATATATTATTTACTGTATTTATCTTGCTCATATTATATTTTTCATTTTTTCTTATGTAATTATCACTTATTTCATTTATATTGTTGATATTCTTTAATTTTTTTATAATTTTCTTATGCACTTAGATAATGCTATTTAAACACTTCAATGTTTCATATTATGTAATAGTTTTTCATGGCGTGTAGTATTAATAAATATTAAAATAGAATTTAAAATATACAGCAACATTTTGAATAAAAATGCACCAGTGATCTTTTGCAGATGCAAAAGTTTTTCTAAAATCTCCTATGGATAGTCTCGTGGCTTCAGATCTTGGTTCAACGCAATCTTATCAGGGTGTCAACACAAGTATTTTGCAAAACACGTCAAGTAGTCGTTATTTAAAGACCGAATTCTCGCGAACGATGAGGAATTAATAAAGTTATATCTTCTGTAACACTAGATTTTACAACAGCAACGTACTCTTCATTTCCTGTATTTCGATGTTGTATTGGTGGTTTAGTATCGTTTAGAGTAAAATCATTTTCTAATTTTGCGACGATTCGCCGATTAGTAAACAGAGTAGGTAAATTATGACCATGAGTTTGACGAAGTTCACGTTGAGCATTCACAGATGAACGCTTAGTTTCATAAACTTTTTGGATAATTACCAAACGTTGTGCAAGCGTGTCCTTAACATTAACCATGGTAGACTGATTGGATTGAAGAATGTCCTAAAATTATTTATTTTTATTTTTTATTTATTTATTAACACCCTACAAGGCTTTTACAAACAAAAAGGTAAAGTGTACATTTATATAATGGACAGTTTAAAGGAAAAAAAAATAATGACATAAAGTGGAAATCAAATACTTAAAATATAAATACAAATATACAAAGATAAATATAATATAAAGTAATAAGCAAGTATATAACAAAGCTGAAACTTAAGGAAAACATAATATAATAAAAATTCAAAAAATAAAAAGTAATAATATAGAGCGAAAAGCAATAGCTCAGGCTTAAAAAGTCATTAAAATTAAACATTTATTATAAATCAGAAAAACTATGGCTGCTTTGACATTTTAAAGTAATATCATTCCTTTTGAAAACCCCTTTTTAAATTCAAATATTTCAGTTGGTGTGTTGGTGCTCATAAATGAGACCTGATATATGTTTACTTTCAAGTATAGCGATGCTCCTTTCTTGTTTCAGACTTTCTCTATCCATCTTCTTGGTGATCGATTTCCGTCCTTCATTCTTGTACATTCCAAGTGATCATCAACCTCTCCAGGCTGTTGTCATCTCCTCTAGCAACATAGCCAAAGTACGAAAAAAAAATCATATTGTCGACAGCCTTTCTTTAACACGGAGTTCCTTGACAATACTAATAGACCAAATCACAAGACACTTTAAAAGATAGAAAAAAATATATAATTGCTACCGTGACACAATATTCTTTTGCCGGTAGATCGCTTTAACCAATCACGTCGTAGTGATTAAAACCAAATTATTGTGTTTATTTTTCGTCAACAGGTAATCTTACAGACTTTGATAATATTGATAATCATATACATCAGTGATATACAAGACTAAGGCTCTGGCCAGTTACCATAATTTTCACAGGAATAAGTGTATGTGTCGATTAGGCAGTAATAAGTTTGAGTGTGTGTATGTATATGTGTGTGTGTGTGTGTATGTGCATGCACGTTGGCATGTATTTGAGGAATTATATCACCTAGCAAGTTTACCCCTAACAGAGTTAGTAAACTACTCAAAACTTAGCAAAAGATGTCAAAATTTGCAAAAACCGTGTTATGGATGTCTAAAGGACTTATTACTTGTTATTAATGAATTTTTGCCATAGTTTATTCTCCGATGATCGAAGCGAATCTTTGTTAAATAAAACAAATTATGTAAAATGTTTAAATTAATGAAAATTTAAGTTCTGAAAAATCTCAATATTTCAAAAAAACATTTGATTATATTAAAAATCAAATATTGTTGATGTTAGTTATTTCAACAATCGTATTTTTTTACGAAAAAACATGGGACACTTTCATGTAAAAAAAATAAAGAAAAATAAGAGGTATTCCCATATAGTAATAGAATTTTTGAAATATTAGCGACTCATTTTTATTTTAAAATGTTCTCAGGTTTCCGCGGCCGTCCAGAGTCAGATCTTCTGAAAAGAGGAAAATTCTTGAGGAAGCCAATACCTACTGAGGGTTGTAGAACCACTAGTGATGATAATGATGATGAGATATTACCATGCTGCACCATTTCGTTGGCTTACTTCCGTGTTCAGGAGTCCATGGAATGTTGCACTGAGGTTTATAAAGGCAATTGAGGCAAGTAGCACATATTTTGAGGGTTGCAAGATCCAATACGAGACCCACACAGCCAACAAGACAACGTACCAAAATTAGCTGGATATTTGCAGACGACTGCTTTGTTCGCTTTAGCTTCATATGGTCCAACAAGTCGTTATCACGAGTCTCTTGGCCTTTTTTCACGAACAATGCGGAATACTTTCATTTCTCTTTTACAAACCGACAATAACTTAAGAAAGCGTAATACCAGGATGACATTTTAAGTTCAGAAACTAAATTGTGAGTCAAGTTTAAGATGTTTTGCATCTAAACTACTGCAAATATTTTAATCTTACATTTTAAATCACGATATTTGTAAATACATTTAAAGTTTCTTTATGTTTTTTCACAACTTGGCTCAAGCACAATCATGCTTCACTTTTAGAATAGCTTTTTCTTTGTTTTTTTGTTTTACGTTTAATGTGCTTAAGTATATCTTTATATGTAGGTTCGGAATATTCAACAAGGGTCTGTAACACCTATTGATTATATTTAATTTCAAATTTGAAAACAGACAAGAGGAAGGGGAATATTACATCTGAATGTGGTACATCAAATTGCAGATCATTTTTATGTTTTTGAAGTGACCCACAATCAGAATGGTGCCTAATTTTTAAGTTGAACGAAATTTGGAAGCTGTTTTGCAACCGCAAGCATGCACAGGTCGAAACACTTTTCCGAAAAAAATTTCAAAAAAATTAACCAATAATTTAAAAATATAATAAAATACCAATCTTTTTAATGCTTATGAACGTCTAGTTTCGTCAACCATAGTTTTTCCAATTCCGGCGTTTTTGAAAAACATGTCCCCCGCGGTAGGCAGGTGCAATGCTTTATGGTGTAGAGATTGGTGTGTTATATATTGAATATGTGTTAAACATTTAGAATTGTGCATTTTGACCGTTTATTCATTTTCTAAATCAGTGTTTTTCGACCTGCGAGTCGCGGCCCCCAGGGGGTCGCCAAGTGTTACTCGAGGGGTCGCGGTCGCAAACCAGGTAGAAGTAAAAAGCAAGGGTGGTAGGTCATACATTACAAAAAAAAATAGTAAGAAGGCTGTGCCTATATATTTTTTAATAAATTATTAAACCGTGTTTATATTTTTGAGACGTTAACAATGAAATCATTTTCTAATTGAAGCCTATTTCTCTTCTTAGTTTCTATATTAACCATTAAACAGGACGTCAGTTCACATAGGTAAGAAGTGGCGAATCACACTAACAATTTTAAAGCTTCTCTTTCCAGCTCTGAATATTCTTCTCTTCTCTTTATCCAGAAAATATCGGTCGTTTGCAAATTGAATTCTATTTTAAGCACGCTATCAGCAGCTAAATATATAAGATTTTATTTTACCTTCATGGATGACAGATCTGCCAGATATATACTTAAATGTACAAAAAGGATTTATTACCTATCTTTGCCCATTGGTAGTTTCGAAATCCAGTTTTGGGAAGTAGTATAATTTTTTTATATCACGGATATAGTTTTATTACGGACCTGGAGTCGCCAGAATTTTTTTACTTATAAAGGGGTCGCATATTCAAAAAGGTTGAAACACGTTGTTCTAAATGCACTGGACATGTTATTGGATTAATTTTCTGTATACTGATTTTATTAAACAATTTTTTAAATGCTAAATTAAAATAAATCGTATAAATATCCACTTTCCTTAAATTATAATTAACATGCAAAAAAAATTTATTAAATTAAAATAAAAAGATAAATTCTCACAGAAATGAAACTATTTATATGGAAAACGTGTACGGCAGTCTTTATAGGGTAATAATTTTCGTTTAATATATTTAAGAAAACACATTTTTATTTTGACTTTGTAATTATTTTTATCGAGAATGTTTCCTTCAGATGATTTGTTTGGAATATTTAACGTTCTTGACCCGAGACAATTATACCTTAAAACCATACTTATAAAATTCCACAAGGACAAGGTAAATTTTAATCGTACACAACAAACACGGGTTACAAGGCTTGCATATACAATTAATTTCGAGGTACCTAAAAGGAAAACGTCTTTTGGGCAAAGACAATTTAATTTCACTGCCCCGCTTATTTTTAACAAGTTACCTAACGAAACTAAAGAAATAACTCTACACAAACCTTTTAAACATAATATTAATAAGTTTATAAAAATATCAGGTAGAAGGTATGCTAAAGAAGTGATCCGCCCTTGACCTCTGAATTGGCAATAACTGATTTATATAATTTAAAGTATACTATAATATAATATTTATTTTTGTAACTACTTAAATTCTTATCTTAATTTTGTATGTGTATTTTCTTTTCTATTAGATTTAGGTATTCCTATGATTTACTTTAAATTCTTATCTTGATTTTGTATGTATATTTTCTTTTCTTTTTATTTTCTTTTAGATTTAGATTCTTTAATTGTCATTTTTTATTACTACATTAATACCATATGAGAATAACTGCCACAGAACAGGTTTTTACCTAGTGTGGCAGTTATTAGTATCTTGTATTAACTAATGTAAATGTAAATAAACAATAAATAAATAAAAAATAATAAAATAAAAATTATTCATCGACACGTATTTGAAAAATTAACGACCGCATACAACATTTGTGACGAGCCATTTACGACAGAAAACAGGGTACATATATTCGTTGCCGCGGTAATCACCCCTGGCGAGAAAAGCGCCAAGTCCCGTTTCCAAAATGATATTTGATATTAAAATGAAATGGCACAGTTCAGCGGCGGGAGAAAATGAATTTCAGTAACTTGACCCGGGCAGATTTAGACGCGCGCGCGCGGGTCGACAAACTTACCGGCGGCGGCGCGGAGCGGCGCGGGGCAGGGGGCGGGCAAATTGTGTTTTTGTTATTTAAAATGTAACACCTACGATGATAATAGAAATTTTTAATTTATGCCATTATCATCACGGCCTGCACCGCATATAATTAAAACAAATAGGTCTGCGTAACTACAATTTCTGCGACATATTGCTAAATTAAATGCTTATTTATTTTTTATTTTATATTAATATATATTTATAAAAATAAAGGTATGGTAATAAAAATGAAGGATATTTTGGAAAAAACCCAGTCGTGGAACTCCAGAGCGACAGATCAAGAGCGAAATAATCAAGTGAGTTCTTACCGTGAGTAAGTGGCGAAATAAATAAATGCAATACGTGCGGGAACTGGATGGAATATTCTAGTGAATGTTAAATAAAGTGTTCTTAGTGATAATAAAGTGTTTATCGACGAATTATAGCCAATAAAATAGTGCGATTTAAGAATTAGTGTAATAGTTTAATTTGTGTTAAGTAACTTTGTCCATTTAATCATTAGTAATCGCTAATTTAATCATTTGTAATAATTTCTAATTAATTTCTAGTGTATTCGTTAACCTCAAATGACACGTGACAGTATTTAAACATTAATTTATTATGTATTTCAATGATAAAAAACTAATCACTGTAGAAATAAACAAATAAAATGTTCACGTCGTCTGTTTATTTATATATAGCAAACAATAAATATCTTAAAACGCTTGTGTAGAAAATAATGTAATTACAGTAAATTATATTTAACCGTTCAAGCGCCGCACGGCCGGCCAGGGAAATCCTAACTTGCGACGCTAGCGGATTGTTCTGCCATATTAATCACACAGAGATCTTGAAAACTGGCACATGAAAAGAAGCGAGATTTTAATAGTTTAGTAGTAGTAAAGATATAAAAGATCATTAGTAGACCTTTCTACAAACGACTCCCTAGCTCGATATTATACACTATTTCTATAAGTCTTAACAGACGAATTCTAGTAATCTTTCATAATATTTTAGAATTATTTAATAAAAAAACACCTAGGAAATCTTAGTAATAAAACTTTCTCCGAATTCGCAAACCATCTGTTACAAAAACCGCAATTTGAAAAAAGAAAATGATATTGAATTTTTTCATATAAATAATAGATGCCTTAGTTTATATAATTTAGAAATGTTGTAAATCAAAATTCCCTCAACACTAAATCAATTAAAATTGATAACCAATAATAAATACCCAATTGTTTATGATATATTCTCCATTTCAATGTCTCCCTATCAATCTCCATTCCCCACCCTCGATACAAAGGAAGCCGCACCCCCACCCGACAATTGAATCCTTTATTTTACTCTTTTTAAATTTTATTTTATTATAACGAATTTTATAGGTATTGTATTTTCTTTAAGCTCTGCCAGTTCTTCAAAGATTTTTCTGCACAAATATTATAGATGTCATAGAGTTGAAGCTATTTTTTATAGGTATAAAAGTCTGTTTTGGTGTACGGCTGGCTTATGTGATCACTTTACACAATGTAAAGTTCACCAATTCCACCCATTATAGACTATCACATCTATAAATTATTTGGAAATTTTATATATGTTTAACTTGCACACCGTATTTCCTTTGTTAGTATTTTTACTACCGCCACCTACAGTCAAAAACTTTGTCACTCCCATAATCCAAAACAGATGTCTGTATTAATTAAGAAATATCTATATTTTGATTGGAGTTTTTAAAAGGAATATTTTATATATGTGTAGGTGTATGAACTATATCTTCTTCTGAGAAAAGGGCTAAAATATTCTAAATGATTTTTCTAGTAAAACAACCATAGTATAATATTAATTACATTATATAAGAAATGCAAATATAAAAAAAATAAACTTGAAACATCTAGGAGGCGAATTTACAATTCAGAAATTAAAATTTGAGCTCTGCATGTGATGTACATATATTAAATTTCAACAGCTCTAAAAATACATTGTGAATACACGTGTAATTTAAATTAAGTACGGCTATAATTGTACGTATCTGCAACTACTCGCAGTTGATGTCATTCTTTGGTTAGGAACCAAACCTCCATGAGAACACAGCTTGTAGTAAAGAGTTGGTGCAGTGTTCCAGTTGATGCTCGTTTTAGGAGCGGAACGAATCCATGGACATAGTCTTCCCCGAATAGTGATGGTTAAACCGATTCATGTTAACCGGTAAAATTACTTTCAGCACAGTTATTTGGGATTTGTAATTGATTTTATCGACTATGGATAACCAAGATATAATTTTTCAATTTTTCAATTCAAATTCAAATGTTTATTCAATGTTCAATGTTACAAATGTTTACAGTGTTTACAAAATTTAATGAAGCTTTTTTCATTGTTGTTGAGTGTCTTGGCAGCAAATAAACACTAAATTGATTTGACGCCCTGCCTGCTACACTAGTAATTTACTGTATTATAGCAGACAGTGCTCTTCCAGTAGTATAATGTTCAAGAATATTTATTATTTATATAACATTTGTGAATAAATCTTATTGCCAATTAAAATTAAGTAATAGTAATAATTAAATGTTTACAATTTAATAATGGTGTTAATTAATTATATTATAGACAAAGGAAAAAAAATGATCTGAATAGGATATTAATAAAATAAAATAAAATAAAACAATTAAAAGTATTTAAAAAGATGACAGTAACAGTAAGACAGTAAGTGAAAAAAATGATCTGAATAGGATATTAATAAAATAAAATAAAATAAAACAATTAAAAGTATTTAAAAAGATGACAGTAACAGTAAGACAGTAAGTGAAGAAAATGATCTGAATAGGATATTAATAAAATAAAATAAAATAAAACAATTAAAAGTATTTAAAAAGATGACAGTAACAGTAAGACAGTAAGTGAAAAAAATGATCTGAATAGGATATTAATAAAATAAAATAAAATAAAACAATTAAAAGTATTTAAAAAGATGACAGTAACAGTAAGACAGTAAGTGACAGTAAATGTTCTTGTAGGAATAGTATATTTTAAATTTAGTTTATATGATGGCTTTTAATAGGTTTTGGGCATGCTTCCTTCCCTTTTCATGCAGCCAGAGTTTCACTTTAGAAGAAAAATACGCGAGACTATGGCTACATGTTTTAAGTTTAGTGTTAAGAGTATTGAATGTTTTTGGTGCTTGGAAGAGGTGAAATCTTTGTGAAAAAGTTTTTTTGAATTTTGGTACAAGATAGTTGCAGTTCACCTGTGCCCTTGTTGAATGTGAGTGAGTTATTTGTTGGTGATCTTGTTTATGTCGGAAAAAATATTTTAAAGTGTTGAGTAAATATGTTTGATTGATGTCCAGGACGTGACATTCTCTGAAAAGTTCTTCTGAAGGAAAACGAAATGGCTTTTTATGAAGAACTCTCAATACCATTTTCTGAGCTTTGCTTAGTGAATCTAATATAGTACAAGCTGCACCACCCCAACTGACAGTTGCAAATTGATATCTGGTAGCGGTGGTTGCCCTTCGAATTGCAAAAGTTGTCAATCATCAATGCAATCAGATACAAATCTCAAATAACTGTTAGTGTGTCACCGGTTAAAATATCATCACTATCCCCGAACATTGTAGAATCACATTACTACAATAATACATTAATCCTAACCATAATATGTGTGTAATATGTTTATAATATAAAAGTGGGCATGATTCTTCTCTTCACATTTTTTTCGTATTGTTCGGTAAAAACCATGTTTATTTTAAATATTAATATTAGTAACAATATTTTTATATTTATGTTCTGAGAACACAATAACTGGATTTTGTCGAAGCTATTTATATGGACAACTTGTTTGGAAGTCTTTATAGGGTGGCCCAGGGCTTATGACCTGTATGAGCTAGCTTAAGTGATCACTTTACGCAGTGCAACGTTCACAATTCCACCGTAAGAAATTCCACGTTATCAAATTTCAATATCAAAGAGTTGTATATATATATGTTCTAAATCAGTACTCTTTCAAATATTTCGTAGGACCATGCTAGAGACATCTAGGCTTCTTCCCGTGACATAGTTCGGCATAAAATAACTTCGACACGGTGAGACTACTATAATTTTTCTTAAATATTTAATATTATTCATTAAGATAGATTTAATTTGTTGCTAATAAATAGGTTGTGCAATTCACAAAAAATCATAGCTTGTTGGTCTGTTGGTTAAGAGGTTCGCTTAATGATCCAGTGGTCGCGGGTTCGAACCTCATTCCAGCAGACCAACAAGCTAGTTGTATTTCCATAATACAATCGTTTAGCTCAGTTTGAGAAAATAATGTGAATATTAATGTGATATGTATTCCATGTATGCATGAGTATATGTATCTCTATTAAAAAAAAATTAAAAATTAATATTTTTTACCGCATTATCTCAGAATGCATATTAGAGAAAAGTTATAGATATAGATCGTTTTCAACAGCAAAGTGAAGAGGGTCCCACCACACACACACCATTATGAGCAATAGCTCCCATATTGGCCCTACACTTTCGCCACCCAATACGACAGCGCATACATATATGTCTGAAATCATAAACCAACAATCCCCAATAAAATAATCATTTCGAATATCCTTCTGTAACGTCCTATCCAATGGCTGAACTCATTCCGTTTTCAAAATAAGTCTGATTTCAGAATTGTTATTAAATAAAATGAAAATATTGACTTTATGCTTTTTAATAAAATACTTTTTTTAACATAATTTTTTTTCAGTTTCATTTAAATTAAAACTAATGAGTGCATCCATTACTATATCACATATTATGTCATTGGTATTAATCATTAATAAAAATATATAATTTTCTATGTAAATATATCCGTCTCTAACGCAACCGATGACACAAATAATGATGAGGTGTATATATTGAGGTTCAAAATAAGTATAATTCTCAGGTGTAAGAAGCTAAAAAAACATAATTCACTATTTAATAATGTCCATCAATAACGTTATCCGAGACAGCGCTGTTCTCACGGCCTGAGCTGGCGGCCGAAATATGTAACAAAAGTACGTCATTTTTGACGGGTTGTAGCTAGTTGAATATAAATCTATTTTCTACACTCCAATCACTGGGTACTTTTACTTGTTGAAGTACTAACATACATAATGTACTCATATATGCTGGAAAAAATTATGTACGTATTTATAGGGCGGGTAAAATTAATACCGAAAATATTAATTAGAAATCTAAAAATAATACACCCGTACGATCCAGTAAATAATTTTGCAACATTTTAATGATCTTGAAATCTGTTTTAGTATCAACGTGTATCCAGACAAGATCAATTAGGTATCTGATGTAAATAGAAATGATTGCAACATTTGGCTCTGAAAATGTCAACCTTCGCACTTGTGCGGAAATAAACTTGAATACGTATTTATAAATAAGCGTTGTTTGACGTCACTTCTTCCAGAAAATCGAACGTCCTTGCATGTTTGAGATTTATACTAAACTCGAAGCAACCATTTTTTTGGGAAATATCCTTGACATGTGCCTTCATTATTACTGTTGCTTTGTCCACAGCACCCGAAATACAGACCACGTTATTGCATTTATACAAAGATTTGTATAAATTCAAATATATTTAACAATATATTTATATGTATGCTCAGAGGAACTCAATTACTGGATCTGTCCATAGAGGGATAATTATTAATTAAGATAAATTATAGAAGTGTCACAGAGACGAAGCTATTTATATAGAAAACGTATAAAGAAGTCTTCGTGAAGGGGCCCAGGGCTTATAACCTGTATGAGCTGGCTAAAATGACCATATTACACAATGCAACGTGAAACTGAACAACAGTTATCTATTAAAAAAACAGTAAAATGTGGAATCTTCTTCAGCTTTCATATCTCCACTGCTAGATATAGGCCTATTCCATACCTTTTCATCCTTTTTTTATGATTTGTTAGTTGTAGCCATTTCTTTCCCCCTACAGCGGCCATTTGGCCAATTCTGGTCATTCTGGATGTCCATCTCGTAGCATCCTGCCTTGCAACATGCCCTGTCCATTGCCATTTTAGCTTCACTACACGATCCATGATATCCTTTATTCTAGTTCTGCACTCAATTTCTTCATTCCTAATTATATCTCTTAGGCTTACGCCAAGCATGGATCTCTCCATGGACGTGGAATATGGGGTATAAATTTTATTTACTTACCAACTTTCAAAATGACAAACATCCTTGCTCAATTATTTTTGCAAAATTTAAAATTGTACCATCTTCCAATATTTGTTTTATTCGATCTTGCCTATTCCTGTTGCACGTACACTCGCCTCATATACTATCTTTACTATCCTCTCCTCGCTTATATATTCCACATGACCAAACCAACTCAGCGATCCTTTTTTTAATCCATTCTACTATTCTTCGGTCAGCATTTTATTTTTTCTGTCTTATTTGTATCATTTTCTAATATACATAATACGTAATACAACGGAAATCTCACGTTCAACTGGTAATATCTTAGGTAAAAGAACAAAATCTTATCTTTATCATCAAGTTATGGTGATCATAGGCCTGAGTCTAGATCGACCCTAAACCTTAATGCGTAGTCGTAGTAACCAATCAATGGTCAGAAACGAACGGCACTGCTCTGTGCCATTCTATTCTATTATATTTTCTACTATTCTACTACTTTTCTACTATTACTATAATATAGTATTTGGTTTTTCGAGAGAAGCATTTAATCTTGCAAGTATAATTTCTTTTTGATGAAATCTTTTGAACACTTTTGTTGATCATTCTATGGATCCTATGGATATTTTTCATTAATATTTTATTCTTCAACTGTAGCTTTTCTTGTATATGTGTACTTTTGATTCCCACTTTAAGAATAATGTTATTAATGTATGTTCCATTTATCATTTGTCTCTGAACCTCGGAGACGGAGAAGAGTTTTTTTGTTGACACCTACCCATCCCTCTCGCACACACATGAGTATCAGAAGAACAGTTAGCACAGCCACTTCAGCATTAAAAAAATGCCGAACATGTGTGGCGAAAATGTAGTGCCGATGTGGTAGATATTTCTCATAGAATGGCCCTAGGTATGTGTAATTTCGCTCGTAACCTTAATTAATTCTTTATAAATTCATAAGTATAACTCCTTATTTGCTTGTACCTTATGCCCAACTTATATGCTTGCCACACATCACGTGATATATTCTGCAACAAACTTAAATTCCCTTGGCAGGGTGAAAATTTTTCCTCCAAATTGGAAAATTCGTAATCCGTAATTTACCAATGCGGTAATTTTAACCAACCCTCCAAAAGTCATGAACTGAATTTATCGTGGATTTAATTAATAATACTCCAAACTGCAATGTATCCGCAGTTCGTTGGTCTTGGTTATCCAGTAAATGAATAATCCTCTCCCCAGGGATGTATCATGAGCTACGGAATATCTCGTCTAGTTAGGTGCACGTAATGATTTCTCCAAGGAAGACAAGATCAGAAGCAGTCACGAGGGATGCGCTTTCTGCATCAATCTAATTTAGTAACAAGTATGGAAGACGTTTTATTCCATACTTGTTCGCTGAAGTATTAGCATGACTTTGAATATGGCGCAATTAAGACGGTAAAAAAAAGTAACCCATAAAAACCAAGTTTTTGTTATTCTCCCTTTCTTTGTAAAATATAACAACAATTAAAGACCAATTAAAACATATAACATAACACTAAACTTACAGTAATTTAATATATTTCTAAAATGTCTGATGTTTTGAGCTTTGATAAGACACTTCATGCTTTGAAGATTAAATTCTAAAAACATTTGTCAGTCAATTTAGATTTTCGACATTCGTAGTGAAGTACCTATTATGTATACCGATGGAGTAATTCAAATTTAGAAAATATTCCGCGACGTTATCGGGCCGCCGTTGTTGTAATCAAACTTTTCAAATGATTCCAATTTGAAAAAACCAATAAAATTTCTAAAAATCCGAAATTATACTATAATTATTAATTTTTTTAACGAAAATTTGATAGATCTTTTTGATTGTCGCCACGAGTCTACTTGCCAAGTTTGAGCTCGATTGGATCACGGGAAAAGGTTTAAAAATCGATCCAAAGTTTTTTCACCCGGCAAGCCGGCAAGCAAGCAAGCATGCAGACGCCACGAGTTAATATAAAGGGAGTAATAAAGATTGCTTATAACATATTGATACTGAGACATAAAAACCTAAATCCAATTAATCCTCTGACAAATTGTATCCGTTCGTAAGTTCAAACCAAAAAGTAACATTTGGATGGCTGATTTCATGAAAAGCAGACACGTGTACATTTCATTTAATTTCGCGGAGAAGAAAAATTTCTGATATTCTATTTTTATATAAAATAATAAAGGGCCTGTACTAGTTTGGTGAACACAATTAATTATCGTATACTCTGTCGTTATGGCATGAGATATCATGATATTTTTCATGTAAATGATTCTCAGTCTAATTTTATGAAAAATTTATATTTACAGAAATTGTATAAGGTTGGAAACGAATTTAATTCGGTGGATTTGTTCAGTATACATAGCATTATTGTTCTTAAAAAAACAAGTGTAATGCTTATATTTAGTTAGATAACTGCGACCTTAATTTTCATCTTATCTTTAATTTATTTAAAGTTTTTTTTCAAACATATTCTAATTATATATTTAAATTAATTTTTTTCATGTAAAAGCCCTAAGGGCATATGAAAAAATATGTTTTTTTTATATTTATCACAAATACGTTTTGACTTTTTATTCATTTTTATACAAATATTTTTAACTTTGTACAACCACTCAAATATATTGTTAAGTTAATTATAAATTCTATTATTATTATTATTAAGTTTATGCATAACAAGACGATTTTTTTAAATAATTGTCATAATATAACTCATTATATTAAAGGATCAGTACATTAAAAAATCCATATACATTATGATGAGAAATAGTGGAAAACTGTCGAGTTATTTCGCGATCTCAACGATCTTTTCAGCGAATGAGCGATTAGTAAAAAAAAATGTCTAAAGTATTTTGATCACTTCAAAGCTGGTAACACCAACCTTCAGATTTTGATGATCAGGCCCTTCTGGGAGCTGTAGAAAAGGAGGAAGTTGCACCATATGGACACTGGACACTCTTCACCCGCGGAATCGACAGTCTTCCAAGCAAATTTTAAGTACATCAATATTTATGCTGACTATGTCCCCGAATGATAATTATACATACTATGTACGGAGTTTGTTTTCGATTTTGGTTATTTAACAATATTAATTACAATTTATATTTTATAAATCAGCGTACAGTTTTGCATTAACCTAATACCTAATTTATTTTTTGATGATGGATCCAAGTATTTCTGCCCGCACTAAGACACATGAATAAATCATCAGAACTAATAACAACTATCAAATATTCTCCGCAATCAGAAAAAAGATAACACAACATTTATTAAAATATTTTTTTTTATAAACACAATTCGTTATGTGATCTTATGCAAAGAAAGGCTGAAGCGTAGATAGAAAGAGCTTATTTTGGCAGCATAACCTTAGAAAGTGCCTCAAATGTCCAAATAGTTAATCTTATACAAAATCTTCTAAGATCTTGTGTAAGATTAATCAGCATTCTGTAATTTGGTCGCCAATTAATAATAACGTATATGAAGAAGAAAATCCAACCTAATAAAGAATATGCAAGCGATTTCTTGTGAGGATTATGGACATAGTCTAGATATAGCTTAATGTGAGCGTGTCAACCAATCACAGGCTAGGAACGAGTGGCACGGCTTCGTGCTACTAGCGCCATTTTTTTCCCATTCTTTCGTCCTTTAATCTTATATCTGTTAGTATTATTACCTATTCACATGTACCTTGTCCCCATAACTATTTAGAATGTCCGTCCGTAACTTGCTGAAATTACAACAACAGCCGCCAATGAAGCGTGGGCAGACCTGTATGACACGCTAATCAGCGCGCGGCTCAGGCTATGCAATTATTGTATCTCGTGATTTTTCTCGGGATTATGGCTAGTCTTATATGTGTGCAACATATCCCACAACTCTTTCATATATCACGTGACTTATCAATTATCACTGTAAGATTTTTAAGGTATGGTGGAAATTTTTCCTTTACACTACCAAATTAGTTATCCTTACTTAATCCACCAATCCAGTGACGTCATCAAACCCTCCAAAATTTTTTTTCTTAGTTCTTTTAGGTTTAGTTTTTTAAGTTTACTTTAGTTTTCTGCATTTAACTGCTGCATTTCTCCAAAAGTAAACCGGCGATCATCAGTTGTTATACGCTACGCATTGTGGGTAGCTTTGTCCAACGTTTTGATGGCTTCGCGGTCAGTTGGTTGCTGGATTCAACAACGGGTTTAATCCCACGTTAACGGAGTTAATCGTTGGATAGGTTGCTACTCGTTCACCAAACCGTTCAACTCCGTGTCCCTTTGATGCAAGAACACCATGTTTTATTTTAAGTGCGCGTGTGTGATACATATGTACATACGTGATTACAATTATTGTCATTTATATTATCGAATAAATCGATGGCTAAATAACATTAAAACCTATTTACAAAAATGCAATTTAGACTAAAATACAGAATAATTCTAAATAAACTTCGATATCCGTCACACAAAGAACAATTATCCTAAGAAACATGTATCTTAAGAAATAAAATTAAAAATAATAATATCAGTAATCAGCTGATACATCTACATTCATTGTTTGACTTTTCAGTCTTTCAATCAATACCTACCTTTAAAAAATTGTTTTCCTGTCTTCTGAAAATTTGACAATTTGCAGATAGGTTTTCGTGTGAGTATAATTAAACATTTATTTACGACGTGTTTACATGCCATGATTTAAAAAAATACTAATAAAACTTTTTTTTACAATAAAGATAGTGACAGTTTTTACAATGGTATTTCTCTTCTACATGAGTAGGAGGGGAGAATCATTATATTTTAAATATATTAAATAGTAAGTAGTACATACTATGTACCTCTATATAAGAAGAAAAATAACTTATATACGATAATCATAATGCAATTATGTTAGACAACAGAAATATAAAGTAATAATAAGCGAACAATTTAAAAATTAATATAGTAAAATTATAATACTAGTATAAAAAAACATTAGTGTTTAATTTCCAAATATCAGACAAACGTGCACCGGAGAAAGTTGCATCTTAGTCATGGCGGAGGAATGACTAAGATGCAACCGGGGAAATGGTCTTGACGTGGTCATTTTTTTCAGTTTTTCCAGTAAAATAATGGTTTAATGTGTAACTTAATAAGCACCAACAAAAAATTATAGTAATTACCTCCTTGAAAAATATCACAAATTTTCTACCCCAATTTTAGGCTCCCAGAATAGAGTGACATTTAGAAACCTCTCTAACACCTTGAACCATCTTTCAACTAGGCTTTTGCTGATTGAACCTTTGCCAAAAAGTTCGTTAGAATCGTGAAATGCGTAAAATGGTAAATATGGATGTGTTTTTTTATACGAATTTTCACTATCTGAAAAAAGGAGATTAAAAACTGCAATTTTAAAAGAAAAACACGCCGCGAAAAGAAGCCTCAACAATTATACACCATCCATATAGTATGTTTTTTTTTATTTGAAAAAATTTTTAAGTGTACTTTCTCATACAAGCGCGAAATTCGTAAGTCGCAGGCTATTTATCTCCAGTGTCGCCTCACTCTAGAGGCTGCTGATATATTTTGCCGAGTCAGTAAAAGTTGCCAAAATAAAAGTACATTAAAACAACATTTAGTCCTTGGAATAGTGAAGGGCTGACAAAGCAGGGAAAATCTTTCAGACGTTGCAGCGACCAAATAATGGCGACTCATGCTGGCAATTCATTCTCGCCGGCAATTCATGATGCCCAGGAACACGAAGAAAATACTATTCTGGTGGAACGAACTTGATGGCGGGGGGATCACGATCCGGATATCAGTAATATAATCAAGAATTGAATACAAAGAACCCGCTTCGGTTTATTTATTTATGTAAACTGAATAAATTAGAACCGACTCTGCTATTTTTCTCCAGGTCCGATGAATCTAGGGGATTGATGGATTCAAGAAGTAGTATCTGGTAAATTTAATATTCTACCTAGGAAGAAATATACTGATATCGTGATCCCAACGTATTTCTATTGCCTCACAGTTACGTGGCCAATTATAAAAAGTCTACATTAAACAGTTTTTAATTAGTAACACAAATGTGAGACGAAAATGAGTGTTTTTAATAATATTTCATTGCTCGGTTCTTACTTTTATCATTGTTAGAAATCCTTCATTTTACCTACTTTTTTTAAAATTATTGTTTCTTATGAAAAAATCCCTACAATACAAATAAAAACCCTATAAAATTCCGTAAAGTATATTTTCGTTCACATTTTCATAATTTTCTAATCATTATCGTATCTTGATTTATATTTGTTGTTATAACTGACTAACTAACCATCATGATATTTCACCGTATGGGTGACAGAGAGGATAAAACGCCACACTCTTCAATCATGACACACTACTTTTGCTTCCACCACATTCCTACATATTCCCCTGCACGCTCTTCGATTGTTGAATCTGATCTTGCCAGATCTTTCGTGGACGCTCCCAGTTACTGCTGCCTTCAACACTCGTCTAATATATTTTCTTTATCATATTTTCCTTTCTCATGCATTATACATGACCAAACCATCTCAGCAATCCTTCATTTATCCTGTACTATGCGTTAGTATCAGCATTACTTTCACTTCTAATTTGTTCATTCTTCACTATCACATCACAGATTTTGCATGCCTGTGATATGCATATGCCTGAGCGACCGCATTTCTACCACATTCAATCTATTTTTCTATTTTTATTTTCCACAATAATAAAGATAAATAAATAATCTCTCGAACTCTCAGACCACCAAATTATGCTCTGTGAACCAACTGCACTGTGAAAATATTTTCATATAATATTTCACGAGCAGAGAGAAGTATCTTTTAGTATGTTGTAAAAATATTCACTTTGGGATTTTTTTTAAATTGACCATATATTAGCTACTAGATAACCGACGTAAATTCTTGCAATTTTCTAATATATCAAAGTCCGTTGAACCGTCCTGCTTTTGTATTTAATTCTAATTAGAATTTCTGTATGCCAAACACACCTTGACAACTGTAGTGTATTTTAAACATTTTCTCCAATTTCCATTCCCCGCATGTTCCACGGAGGGTGGGGGAGGGCGGGGAGCGGAGGCGGGCGGAACCACCCTTGGCAATCTTAGAAGCAGGTAACCGTGCCAATAAAGTGCGCATATTATCGCTGCATGCACTAAAGGCATCATGCACCCTATAAATTTTCCAACCGCACAATATGAGACGGAGTCCAGGTAGCTTATTCCATGCCGAGGAAGAGCGTAATACACTTTTATGCATTTTAATATATATGTATACTTTATAATGGGTGATGCAAATTCAACCATTATTTTGGACTATGATAAAATTGCAGATTTTTTTATAAAATTGTATGTATATTTAACTTTTTATTTATTTCAATGCCAAGTGTTTGATCCTTGAACGCTTCTGGTCGCTGCTTTATGGAGGAAATGTTTCTTCTTGATCACAATTATCCTCTGTTCAGCTCTGATTTAGCACAAAATGATTCACAGTTTGGTACTTTTATCGGATCTGAATAGAAATACTTCTTTTTGTCACAACTAGTCATAAATAAGTCACAAACAGTTAGAAAATAACAGATATGTCTCTCCCTTCGAGTCTTTATTGATTGTAAATACATTAAATGATGTTAAAAGGGCGCTAGATGGGGCCTTTCCACGATTATTTAAGCGCTGTCCACTGGATGGTACTCTAACACCAAGTACAGACTTTCTCATTAAATGTGGAAAATAAAATCTGTCAAATGGCCGCATCTGAAACTCTCAAAAACCACGCTTTGATGAAATTTTCCATAAAAATTTTCCATAATTCAGGCCCTTTTTACCTATACTATCTCAGATATTGTACTTAATGGTATGTATTTATACTTTATTTGTGTATTTATTATTATGTGTAGGGCTGTTTAGCATTTGTCGGCCTGGAGCAGGTTATTTGCTAAAATTCATAAATATTGATGCGAGCATATGAGGCATCAGCTACAATAGCGCTTCCGGTACAGCGCGTCATAGGATCGCCATCACTGGCATAGATCTTATATTTTCCATAACCCCGAAAAAAATCCAGAGGCGATAAATCTTACGACCTTTGCGGCCAATTGATGTCTACAAAACGAAAAATAACATTCTTTTTATTAATATGTTCTATGAACACACTAATAATAATCTAAGAACACACTAATTTGAACACAATAACAAAGAACACAGTTACTGAATTTTCTCCACAAAGAGATAATCACTAATTAAGATAGATTATAGATATCTCACGGAGACGAAGCTATTTATATGGGAAAGCATGTAAGGAAGTCCTTATTGACCTACCTTTATAGCTGGCTTAAGTGAAAGCTTTACACGATGTAACATTCACGATTCCACCCAAGATCAATCACACATCCCTGAATAGTACTCATCACTTACCCAGGTTCTGTGAGTAAAAACTCCTATATCCTACATCTTTATTTATAGGCAAAGAACCTTATCCCAGTCTTTCAACCATACATCTATCAAATTTTTGTAAGTTGCGTAAATATTTTATTTATGTACTTTATTTTACATATTTAATACAACTACACTATCGCTATCCTAAAGACAACCAATATGGACTTCCATATATGTTTTCCTATGTTAATAACTTCGTCCCTATGGGACATCTATAATTTATTTTAATTGAAAAATTACATTAAATCTAAAATTAAATTTTGAATTATATTAAAGAATACATTCTTATTGTAAAGTTGCAATATTTTCAGAACTTAATACTGAACTTAATAAGTTCTGTGAAATTTAAAACCAAATTTATTTAACATGTAGATTGTCTTTCTAATTGATTTATAAATTCGGTTTAAAAATTTGAACTTAAAGCTACAGAATAAATATTTTCAGTTGATCTGGGTAAGCAATATATTCTCTTTTTACATTTTCATCAGTCAGCAAATTCACATCTAACATTAAGAACAATTTCCTTAAAATTGTTATAAATTTTGTAGCAAATTTTCACAATGTCAATGCGTCGTTCAATCGTGCATCGATGCATTTTTATTAACGATACAGTTTTTTTTACAACATGTCATGTTTTATGTTTCTAGCTCTGAAGATATTTGTTATCTTTTTATATGTTATAAATATATATTTTATATGTTTTGAATTTGTATCCCCCTTTATTATGATATATCTTACACAATGTATTAAATTGTGTAAGAATGTACCATATGAATTGAATATTATAAATAAATAATATTTAAAATGCATTAAATTAGTAGTGAACTTAGATGGTTTAGTTACGCTAAAGCTTATCAAATAATTCTTAAGGTTTTTTAGACTGACGATTGATTTTTATGTTAAAGTAATAAGCTAAACAAATTTTAATATATGGGTGGATTTTTTTTAATTAGACTGAAAATTTTAACATATTGATGTATTAGCTGATGATAATGCAGGTTTACAAAATGCAGATGGGCTAATTAATTAATTAATTAGCTTAAGTACATATATAAAATGGAGAATGTTTTTTTTAATTAAAATAAATTATATAATTCTCACAGAAACGAAGCTATTTATATGAGAAACGTGTATGGAAGTCTTTAAAAAATATTTAAAGTTCATTTAAGATTTTTTTCATACGATGGCCCAGGACTTACAATCTATATGAGCTGACTAAAGTGATCACTCTACGCAATACAAGGTTCACTAATTCCATCGTAATAATATCCACAAACTAGCATTTTTTTTAAATGTTGTATATATGTTCAAAATTGAAACCTTCCTATTTTGAAGGGATTATGCTAGACACCTGTAGTCCTTCTCATGAGCATATTCATTTATGTACCCACTCTTTTGCGTACATATACACTGTAAAAATAAAATTTGTTAACCTTTTTAACACCACGAACAAAGTTTTCACATCATCCCTAGCCATAAGCGAGAATACATACACTTTTTGACCTTGCAGAGATTTTAAAATAGCATTTCAATTACCTGAATCAATTTTATAAAATATATCATTTTTTATGTCGTATTTGAAACCATTCTTTCATCTGTAGACAGCAGTTTTAGCTTTTAAAATATATCTTAAGTCAACATCCTTAACGTTATTTATAGTTATGGTAGATATATAGGGGTGCAAAATTATTCGTTTTATTTTTACTAAACTAAACTCCGTGCTACGCACGCATTTACTAATTTTGTCACTACTATTTAAAATTATTTACACCTACTGAAGAGAGAGATGGCTTCTCTCTTAGTACAAAAATAACTCACCGCGTGTGTAATGTAACTAATAATGTGTGCTTGTTTATTTTGATGAAATTTAAAAAAAATAAACTTTAATAAAAATTATTATTAATTTCCGTAAGTTAAGCGTTATTTTAAAAGTAACAGCTGCTTCGGCTTGCTAGGCCATTATCAAACAGTGGATATACCACGTATAATCGACTTATATTTAAAAGATTTATTTTACCCCTTTCTGGATAATTAGATGTTTTCGATGAAGCCCATGTACATAAAGATTTTTTTTCCCTAGACATCATTAAAAATTCCCCGGCTTATAAAATTCTATGTTACACTTAGTTATCGAAATTCCCATTTGATTATCTGAATTACTTTGAAAGTGCCTCTATGTAGTTGTTATTTTTTGGTACCGTTATGTCTTCTATATTACGTAGGGTTGTTTTTTAAATAAATTGACCACTGTACATCAAACGGTGCAGGCCAGTTTTTCATTGATATATCCTGTAAATCTTATCTTGAAAAATCTTCAAGTTGTTTAAAAAGTAGAATTCCATTTGTCTTCGCGAGGCAGCCGGGTAATATTCAATGAGGAGTACCCCGAGTGGACGATTGGGGGGGGAGGGTGGGACGGCCTCCAGACAGGGGTAGCATTGCATAAACACACGGCTGAGGGCTGAACTCCAGCTTTGTTTCTTCGCTCGCCTCTGCTGGAGAAGCAATCACGCGATCTATTTCTGTTTAAGTATTTGAATTATGGAATACAATTTTACACCTCGGCGATTTCTTCGGAACGGCGGAAACATTATTCAAATTCTGGAAGTGATCGCTTCATTAGGCCAGATTCATTTTAATCTCGTTGGAAACTTTGTAAGTCCTTTTTATACAGTGTAGATGAGGTTATGATCATAAAATTTCATGAAATGTGCAGAAAAGAGTTAGTCTTGCAAAAATGTAATAATTTTGCAACAATATTAACATTAATTGATTGTTTTTAACATACGAAAGTGAAGCCTGGAGCTGGCAGAAGAGGAACAAAAGTAGACTGAATGCGCTAGAGATGAGATCACTTAGACGTATGTGTAGCAAATCCATTAACGATAGAGTAAAGAATGAAGATGTTAAGAAATAACGTAAGACTGATCATAGCATAGTCGATAGAATGAAAAAAAATCACAACAAACAAAAACAACAAAAGAAAAACGCAAAAAACAAACAAAAAATTGTAATAATATTAACTTTAATTGATTGTTTTTAACATACGGAAGTGAAGCTTGGGCTGGCAGAAGAGGAACGAAAGTAGACTGAATGCGCTAGAGATGAGATCACTTAGACGTATGTGTAGCAAATCGATTAACGATAGAGAAAAGAATGAAGATGTTAAGAAATAATACAAGGCTGATCATAGGATAGTCGATAGAATGAAAAAAAATCGCATACATGGTTTGGGCATGTTGAGTGAATGAAAGAGGAAAAAATTTAAAAAAAAATTTGGCGGCACCAGAAAGAGAGGATGACCGAAGAAAACGTGGCACGACCAGATTAATCAGACAGATTCTGGAGGATGGTCCTGTTAGGAGTCTCAACAATCGTCAAGTTTGTACGCGATTATGTATGAATGTGGATTAGGCGAGAGTTATGTCAGGACAGAATAGAGTGGCGCTCTATCCTCTCTGCCTACCCCCGCGGAGAAACGGCGAGATGGTAAGTAAGTATTCCGATTTTAAAATAAATAAAATAAATCTTAAAGTAGGTAATATAAACATTTTATTTCCTAATAAAAACAATAGTTACAATAGGTAAAATAAACATAAATTTAAATCTAAAGTAAGCATCATATTTTGTTTAGCTTCCTCAAGTTTTATATTTTTTTCATCCCTAATATCTTGTGGTAGTTTACCGTACAACATAATTTTGCAACAAGTTTTTTTTCTAAAATATAGTCTTATTTAATATTTTCTTTTCGTGCAATGGTTCATATTTTATTTTATATTGCCACTCTTATATTAGCTTCACCTGTTTGTCTCAACGGAATCTTAAAATCGATATTTTATTCACTTCCCAATATCCAATCGAACTGAAATTTTGCACACAGACGTATTCTCGACGACAATACATGAATCAATTTATTCAATTAATTAGATTCACTTTTTATTCAATTAATCAATTAAAATTAATTAATAAAAGCTTTATATGGGAAATAAGTTATGAGCTCAGAAAAAGATGGCGGTAGTTTTCTAGTGATTTTTGTACTCCGGCTAATGTTAATACTAAAAAGCTGAAAATTATAAAACATGAGATTTTTTTAACAAGGATTATACGTAGGTATTTGAATGTACTAAAAAATATTTTGCTTCTCTCTCCAAATAAAAGCGTATGCGCTTTCCCTCCTACAACAACATTTTATTCTTCTATATATGAATAAATTTGTATTTTTTAGTACATTTAAATATACGTGTATGTGTTTTTAAAAAAAATTCATGTAATATAATTTCTTATGAATTCAAAAGTATTGTGTATATTAATAATTGTATTAATGTACTTCAATTTACAAAAGTATTGCAAATAGAAGTACAATAAATTGAATCATTTGTGTGAATTTTATTATTTGTAATCTTTCTAGCATCACTTATGATAGATTGTTGTGTTTCTTCTTTAATATTATTCGATTTCTTTTTAATAAACTCAGTACTATTTTTTTAATAGCTATTTTACGTGTTCTGTTCAAATCTTTTATAAAGATGATTAATGTATCAGGATGTATATTCCTGCTATAACTATATTCCTGCCTTATTAACGTTACTCCCGCACGCAGTCCTATTTTTATCTGGCTAATGCTGGTATCTAGCCTTCTAGACGTTCCTAGTGCTAACAAGAACTTGGCTTCCAGGCTTTAATAGATGTTTCTCGATGCTTCTCGAAAGACGTAGATTACGCTAGGCCGTTCTGGAAACTTAGCGTTGTTGTGACATGTGACAGAAGTGCGCAATTATTTTTAGCCTCGTTACAATACATATTTTTCTTGTTTTTTTAATCGCACAAGAGACTTTCGATCTGTTTAATTTGTAAATACGATGTTTGAGAAGAGGAGAAGAATATGGCAACGTAAATTAGCTATTCAAATCAAGTAAAGTTTGAATATTAAATAGTGTTCTTTCATACAGAAAGTATCTACCATCTAAGTCAAATGAAAACGTGTAAAAACTATGTTGTTCGGCTTGTGCTTAAACTATGGAACCAAGTCATATTAAAATGTTAAAAATTTTATTATGTGAAATGTGATATTCTATACTACAATACAGAAAAGACAAAACAGTGTTAATAAATAATCATCATCATCTTGTTCCCCTTGTCCTAGTAAGGTCGGGGGCCCAAAGACTCGACAAGGTGCTTCCATGATCCCCAGTCTTGCGCTGCTTCTGCTCGAGTCAACCAGTCCAGACCCATTCTGTTTTCAAATACATTTTTTTGTTGTCTCTCCCAGCTTTATCTGGGTCGACCCACCGGCCGTCTTCCCTCCGGGGTTGCCAAGAGGATTCTTCTTGGTATTCGTTCCTCTGGCATTCTGAGCATATGTCCAAGCCACCTCAGTTGTGATTTTTCTAGGGGCTCCATGCCGAGTGTCTGCCTTATGTCGGCACTTCTCACTCTGTCCATCAGTGTGACTGACTAATAAATAATCATTATTAAAAATCATTGATAATCATTTTAAATTCCCATCTGTCTATGTATCGTTTGTTATTATTTTTATATTTTTATTTACCTTAACCAAACTGGGATAGACAACCCCTTTACGCCGACTTCGAGCGTGGACCTGTGCGTGACTAGGAAACAGTTGAGAATAAAATAGGAGTTGAGAATAAAAATGGGAACTTGTTCAAAACATAAGTAACGACGTTTGGTGGAGGTTTAAGGAGAAAGGTCGATCTTAATAGTAATTTATTGTTATTTACTAAAAAAAACAAAGGTATACGTGGTTGTAGGGCATTAACGTTTTTGCAATTAAATTTAATGCAATTTGTCAGAACGATCCTTAATGATCAGCCTTTAGAAAAGTGAAAATAACTATATTCTAACATCAGTTCATGGAATCGTATTTAGATGAACTTATCAAAGAAAAAGATCATAAATTGCTCGACGGACAGCTACAGAGGTGGTAGGTTAGTTATTTTTATCGGCAAATAAAATTCTATGGCTATGTTGGCTCAAATAATGATTGGGAGACCAGTCTCTGTAACAGCGAGATTCACATTTATTTTAGGATATATTATATAAACAGGGTTATTTGGAAAACATTAAAAACCTCGCTGGCCCACATTCCTTCCATGATTGTGAGTCGAAAATATTGAACATTATATATTATCAATAGTTATGGAGATATGCGACATCTAAGTTTTTTTTTCAAAATTTCTGACTTGTTTTTAACAAAACGTTGAACTATCATTACAGTAACTTATTTCGATTACGAAAAAATCATTCGTGTCAATTTAAGTTAAATAAAATGATAAAAACCTTTCAAAAATTCCATTTGGAATTGGAAGGTTCTTATTATTTTATTTGACTTGCATTGAAGGGAATGAATTTTTCAAAATTAATATAATGTTTTACAAAAAATAAGTCAGAAATATTGACAAAAAAATGCAAATTTAAATGTCACATATCTCCATAACTATTGATATTAGGTCTCTTTTTCTTGAACATTTTCAACTCATAATCATAGCAGGAATATGGACCTGCGAGGTTATTAATGTTTTCCAAATAACCCTGTATACATATAAAAAAAATTATAGTAGTTGTTTTTTTACATTTGTTTATTCTATAATTGGCCAAAGGCACGGTTGTACCTTTACGTTAATACGATTATCTATCAACGGCTGTAAATAAATGACAAAGACTGGAAGAAGCTGAAAATGAAGCAAAAAATTAATCGAATACATGAAAATGAAGTATAAGAAGAAGAATAGAGTAAAGTACGAATCAAGTTTAAGAGGGTGTACTGTTATCATTAATAAATAAATAAAAAATTGTAAAAATTAATAATTAAGAATTATGAAAACCACCCTATACTTTGCAACAAAACCGGCGTGCTACCTCCTCCGCGGCCGGAAACACAACAGATGACACGCTCATGAGTGCACTCCACTGGTGATTGGTGGAACCACCAATCCGCGCTCTAACTACCGCAAACAAAGTGTGTGTGTGTATATTTAATTCACGTATAGGCACTCACACATAAAACATTATTAAAGATCTGAATGCACTATCCTTGATGTATAAAATATTCTATGCGAAATTAAAATAACATTTCCCATCAGAATCATCTCATTACGTAGTATATGTAATTTAATTTATTTTTGTACGAATATCGGATACTTCTCTCCATTGCCGAGACTCGTTAGAACGTACAATATTCTCCATTCACAAAGGAATATAGATATAATATATATTCAGAAGGCGAATATAAATTCAAAAAGAAAATTTTATTGCAATTGACAATATGATCACTGATGCAACAGACATAACTTCAATGTATGATTAAGTATACCTTTTGTAAAGTGTGCAACATAATATGATATTATTTAGTTGACATTGTGCACAAAATGTATGGGCATAATATAAAATAGAAATAAAATAAAATGGAATAAAATTATCGCTCTTAACATTAAAAATATTACAATTTTAGTTCATTTCTAATTGTGAGTCCCTAGCAAATTGACCATTAGAAATATTCTACATCGGTTCCAGGGTGATCGCCTACATACATATTTTTAGCTTACTGTTTACAGATTCTCCGCTTTATTTTTAAAAAAATAAACAAATATATTCTTCTATTTTTAAGTTATTCTAAAAACTTTAAGAGGCTTAAATATCCCTCAAAATGTTCTCAGATTTTTCGGATGTTTAGAATCTGCTAAGTAGAGATTTCTGGGCATTCTGCCTCTTATGTCGAACTTCTTCACGGATCCCTTTGCTGGGTCCATAATCAGGGCGGATGTCGCTGATTGCATATTACATGATAATTGACTCTGTAACAGGTTCCAAAACTTCATCCAGGAATTTCGAATATTTACGGATACCCTCGAAAATTCTTAAGGCGATCGTCCAAATTTCATCATTTTTTTCTCATATCTTCTCTTGCATTTTTCATCACATTTTTGAAATGAAATATATTATTTTAAAATTTATTCTTCGTAACCTGATGAATAAATTTTCAAGTAATGTGATCAGACGTCACTGATCTTGCTTATTCCGTTCAGTTGACAATTTGAAACTTAAGATTTCATATACCAGTTTTTATATTTCAACCACAAAAAGAGGCTGTTTTGTAACATGTTATTTCCTTTAAATACTGTCTTGAAAAACTATAATAGTATTTTACTTTCACTTTATTTTTTAGGATTACTAACCATCGGCTGATAAATACTCACAAAATAAAAAATTAATATTTTTTTGTATTTTTACTTCCTTTCTTTTAACTCGTGGCGTCTGCTTGTCTGCTTGGCTGATGAAAAAACTTTGGATCGATTTTTAACCCTTTTCCTGTGATCCAATCGAGCTGAAACTTTGCAAGTAGACTCGTGGCGACGACCAAGAAGATCTATCAAATTTTAGTTTAAAAAAAATAATTATAGTATAATTTTTATTTATATATAATTATAGTATAAATTGTATGGAGATTCCGACGCATATGGTAGACACGAAACCCGAAAATGAGAAAGGGAGTATTGTAAAAACTTGGTTTTTATGGGTTACTTTTTTATTTGGTGAGTTTTGGCGAAAAAAATAAGTAAAAACTTTAGATACGTCGTAGTTTTTGATTTCTGATTTATATTATTATACAAAAACTCGACTCTCCTCCACTGCTACTCAGATAAATAATATTTGCCTGCAAAAAAAGTTAATCTCCATTATTAATAATTGTTTTACTGGGTTGACATATCTCATTTCTAGTACATTCAAGGGTGGGTGAGGGTAATTCTGTTTAACGTCTTTCTACTTTTTCCGGGGATGTGAAACTGGAGAACAAGGAATG
The DNA here is from genome assembly GCA_016648135.1 of Agrypnia vestita. Taxonomy (NCBI): domain Eukaryota; kingdom Metazoa; phylum Arthropoda; class Insecta; order Trichoptera; family Phryganeidae; genus Agrypnia; species Agrypnia vestita. Next base: position 17,290 of record JADDOH010007301.1, on the reverse strand, counting down.
GAGAATGAGCACTAAAGAGATTCAATGTAAAATTTTAAAAATTAAAATCAAAAAATTATTTGAAAACTTATGCAATAAAACTCAAAAGAATCTGAACAAAACAATACTGATAAGCAATAAGAGCAACGTTTTTAAAATTAATATCTCGATTTCTGTCCTTTGGTTAGTGAGAATTTTACTTTTCAATACATATTTTGATCGATATCACCTTTTTGCCAAACATTGTATTAAAAATTATCAGTTTGAACGTCATTTTATTCAGAATTCAAAGGCATATTATCATTTTATAAACCCCTCAATTAATTTAATTAATAAAGCGATTGAAAATTATGTTAATTTTCAAAGCTCTCTGTCTACTTTTAAACCAATCAAAATCGGCTGTTCTGTTACAGTGGCTGCCGTAGTTAATTAATAAAATAGTTAATTAATAAAAAAGATTATTGAATTTATTAGTTAACGAACTTATCATCATGTTTTTACTATGTGGGTATGTAAAGATCGCAATTCTTGGCGGGTCATGATACTTTTCGGTCCTGATACACAATTCTCACCTCTTCCAAATCCAAACATATTTTCATTCAAGCTTGATTATTGAGGCTTCTAACAGAATCGTATTCCAGTATCTGCTTAATCCGATAAAGTCTTCCGCAGGTATCCATCCTGGTGCCATTCTTCTCCTGCTATATATATATATATATATTTCTTAACATTCTCTTTATTCGTTCACCAAACCACCTAAGCGATCCTTTTGTAATCTTATTCACTATTTTACTTCACTTTCTACTCTTATAAACTCAACTAATCCGTTTACTTTTTAGTCTATCATGAATAAATTTGCCAAATATAGGACTACATGATGTCATTTCTAACGCAATCAACCTGAAAACAGGTTCTCAGGTTTTCACGTCTGTTCAGAATCCTCTAGATAGAGTTTTCTGGGCCATTATAACGTACCGTACTATCTCTCTGGCCTACCGTGTCGAAAGTGTACACGGAATTACAAATCGATACATATCCATAACATCAACATTCACACTGATGATGGACCCGGCTGTAGGATTCGAAAAGTCGGCCAAAGGGTCGCATACATACGTCAGAATAGCCCATAAGAATTAGTCCTGAAGCATACAGCATTTTTTTTTCGTTAAGTACACTTAATTGAGATAAATACTATTAAATATTTGGTAGATCTATTTGTTTTAATAGAGAGGCGAACACGGAATACGTGTCACATCAGTATTCTTACTATTTTCAAACTAAGCTAAACGCCTATGATATGAAAACAGACTAACTTGCTGGTCTGGAGTGAGATTCGAACCCGCGATCTTTGGCGTAACGAGGCGAGAGTCCTAACCACAAGACCAACTAGCTACCATTCTGTTTATACAACACATTTATTGATGATTTTAATGTAAAAAAAAATAGTTTTACAACATTGCCTGATATCTCTAAGTCTGAGTATGTTCCTGTACTATCTATCACAAACACTATATTATCTAACAGCTTCAAACTTTCATGGCATATTATCTCTTCTCCTATACATAGTTAGTTTCTAGTGATATCTGTTTTGAACAAAATTACAACGGCACCGAATAGTAATGTAATAAAACTACTATTATAAATATAAATTTAATTGAAAATCGCTGTTTTTTCCACTATATATTTTATTTAAATGTCAAAATGTTTTCATTTAGACATGTAAATAAAATATATAGTGGATAAAAATAGTGTTTTTCAATTCAATTTATATTTAATATATTAAAAATAAATTTCCAAAATGTTTCACAATAAAACTTTGAACATTTACTATTATTTGCTATTCTAATAATTTTAAAAATTCTATAGGTATTTATATTTTTTTTGCCAAAACGATTATTTATTTATTTATTTCAGCGCACGATAAAAATGTACTCACCTTTTACATAATAGTATATAAAAGAAGTCAAAAGAAATCAAGAAATAAAAAAGTAACCCATAAAAACCAAGTTTTTACAATACTCCCTTTCTCATTTTCGGATTTCGTGTCTACCAAATGCGTCGGAATCTCCATACAACTTGTATGAAAAAAACATTAAAATTTCTAAAAATCCTAAATTATACTATAATTATTAAAAAAATTTAACGAAAATTTGACAGATCTTTTTGATCCTCGCCACGAGTCTGCTTGTAAAGTTTCAGCTCGATTGGATCACGGGAAAAGGGTTAAAAATCGATCCAAAAATTTTTGTCAGACAAGCAATCAATCAATCAGACGCCACGAGTTAATATAAAGGGAGTAAAAATAGTACTATATTATATCAAAAAAATAAAGTAAGCGTTGACAATTTAGTTTTTTGAAAGTTTTAACAGTGAGTATGCAAGTATCGAATTAATTTTAATTAAAGACTATATTTAATTGACTTTTCATTCATCAGATATCTGTATTATATTTATTTAACAATTAACAACTAATGCAAGCTCAAGTTTTCTCCTATACCTACCCAGTGTGCATAAATATTAACTATAAATAAATATATAAATATTAACTCGTGTTCGCATTTTCGATTCCTTCCTTCTGTCTTCAGTCCAGTTAAGATATTTTAATAACATAAATATTTCTATATATATGGCTTCTACTGTATATTTACAATTTATATCAATGAATCAGAATATTTATTATGCCAGCATGCATTATTATAAACATTACATTATTAATAACAATAAATTTGAATACAAATTTTATTGTCAATCACATTGACAACAAAGGCATGCGCATTCAACGTTTTATTGTCATTTGTAATGGTTGAAAAGTCGGATTGATTTATTTTTCGTTGAATAATGTGCCTATACATATTTTATGCAACGCGCAGCGGGGCGATTTGTTTTTGAGTAACTTGTAAAATTTAACAATTTTACCTACATTTTGTCAATAGATCATTTCTTTAAATCTTAGGAGTTATAGAAATGTTATAGTCAATTAATTAATTAAAATATATTAATTAAAATAATACTTAGAAATATGAAAAATAATAATAATAACTCCAATACTATCATTATCAATTTACCTTTTTTACTGTATTATTAATAACTTGTATATACTATGTACCTATATATTATAATAAAGAATAAGAACTGTGGCTCCCTCATCAGACTCAAGAGCTTCTCTTTACTGATGAGGTCTACATGACTGCCAAGTACCTAAAAAAAATGTTTATCTGATAATAATAATAATAATAAAATAAGAAGTGTATTTTTACCATCAATTAAATAAATAAAATTTGCCCAATTGCCGCTTAAAACACAAATTCTTTCAATTATATTTTTCAATATAATTTCACATATTTCTGGAATATTTTATTCGATTTATTGACGATTGTACTTTCAGTTTTTCAGAATTTTTGTTGTCTTGTTGTCTCATTACTGTATATGTACTGCCTTCCTTTATGTAGCCTCAAAGGAAAAAAATCAAGTTCTGTTTAATCATGTAAATACAATTAACATCACTAAATTTTGACATCATATTTCTAGGAAATGCCTCAAGAGGAAATTTTGTAGGTGCCCAAGGTATGTATGATTGTATTATGTATACTATCTTGTTCATACAATTCAATTGTTGAGGATTTTCAGGTAAAAAAAGATTTTTACAACATCTGATTATGTTGCTGGACTATCTATCACTAACACTTTATCTTAAGCTTCAAACTTTCATGGCATATGTACAGTAGATACAAGCTCTGTCATACTTTGGCAAATCTTGTACTGTAACTACTGTTACTGCTAAACCAGTATTGCATGTGTGATTGTTGTCTTGTATACCGATGGTTACTCGTCGAATCGCGAATAATCATTTTCCAATCATCGAGGCAATCACACACACGCATCTCATAACAGTCACAGTTAAAATAACGGTTTTGTCCATCACTACTTTAATGCACCCCGTTAAATTACTTTTAGTCCGGTTGTATTTTTAAATATGGAGGCACATGCTTTAAACCAAAAAATAATATTTTTTGACAATTTACAATGGACGATCTGTTTAAAAAAATGTATAAATTATCATAAAAAAATTTTGCGACGTTTTATAAATTCAATAGTTTATTGTCAATAGGTAGTTGAATAAATTATCTAACGGCTCTCGCAGGTCAGTGGACATGGTACTGCCTTGTCATACCAGGGGATCCGAGTTCGATTGCTGGTGAGGGTAAACCAAGACGTTCATGAGATGTTTACTTACTACATAGGTCAATTAATGAAACTATTAATTAATCAGCAATCAGCAACATCAACTTCTATACGCCAAATCCGAGTTCAATTGCCGGTGAGGGTAAACCAAGACGTTCATGAGATGTTTACTTACTACATAGATCAATTAATGAAACTATTAATTAATCAGCAATCAGCAACATCAACTTCTATGCGCCAAATCCGAGTTCAATTGCCGGTGAGGGTAAACCAAGACGTTCATGAGATGTTTACTTACTACATAGGTCAATTAATGAAACTATTAATTAATCAGCAATCAGCAACATCAACTTCTATGCGCCAAATCCCCTTCTCCGGAACATTAATACATTTTAGCCAGATCGCTAATGCAACAACATACGTCAAAACAACTCAATCATTAGGATTTGCAGTTTATATAATCAGCTGTATCGTCGGCACGTGGAAATAAGTCCGTATCAATGTACACAGCTCCCATTACCCGCACCTAGTGCATTTTGAAATTTCCGGCTTCGGCATATCGATTTCAACTTGTTTTTATACTTGCCGTATGACATTATTTTCTATAAAAATTTAATATTTTTCATCTCTGGCAACGCCTCTTTTATTGTTTGTTTTGAGTGTTTATTTAATTATTTCTCTTTTTCTAATGTTTCGTTTTCGTTTTGTATAATTGCATACCACAGGCAATTTAATTGGTTGACGTAACCATTTATTTTACAGGTGTCTAAGGTATTTAAGTACACCATACTTGGAGACTAAAGTTTTTGTAGGAATTGGGTATTTTATTACGAAGAGATGATTAATTATTTATATTGGCACTTATTAAGCAACATATAAAACTATTATTTTATTATAATTTGTAATTATAAACTCGTTTTTTCCTTTGAAAAAGATTTAGAAAATGAAATATTTTTAATGTAGAAAACGGAATTTTATTCCGGTAAACCATTTGTTGAAAACAATAATTTAAAAATAATTAAGGGTTTTTTTAAATTGCCCCCAAATTTTCTATTTATTTTTTCAAATCGGGTATGCTGTGTTAGATATTTCCTTTCTTAATAAGTACATCATCTTCTTTTCTGTCTCGAATAAACGTGTACCGGGGAACGTTGCAAGTCAGTAAGGAGGTGCTATATATAACGGAAAAAGGCATCACGCGGAATTTTGTTTTCTTTTTCAAAAATTTTACAATATTTTAGTTTTTTGATCAGAAGTTAGAGTAATTGTTAAGATAAGTTGCGTTTTTGTCAAAATCTTCTCTTTACTTAACTATTACATAGGTACCATTGTCAACAATCAAACAACCAGCACTTCCTTATTGTATGTACTATCAACGCCTCTGTATGTATTTCTTTGATTAAAATAAAATTTAAAAAAACTAATGTGAACCTCATGGCCTGTTACAACAATAAAAGTATAAAAAAATTAAATTGTTTGTTTTAAATTTATTCAATAACAGCGTAGGCCTGCTATGTAAAAACTCCCCGTATTAAATAACGCGATTTGCAAAATGATTACTTTGCATCAATAGCATTCGCTGATATTATCAAAGCTTTAATTATAATTTACGAGTTTAATTATAATCTTTTCCATATACCTCAAGCACGACGGTAAACTGCTAGATCAAATAAAGTCGTGATATAGAGACGTTAATAATTTCTACCTTACTGAGGTATCGCATTCGCTGCCTATAACTTGTTTGCCTACACACTCGTTTTTAATACTATTGTGAACATGGTTTACGTCTAAGGTAACCATTTCAATTAACTGTTATATATTTTTGCAGCTAAAGGAGAGAGTGAGAGCAAGGATGAATTTTGAAAGTCACACTGATGGACAGAATGAGAAGTGCCGACATAAGGCACAGACTCGGCATGGAGGCCCTACTCCTACATATAGAAAAATCATAAATGAGGTAGCATGGACATGTGCTAAGAATGCCAGAGGAACGACTACCAAGAAGTGTCATCAAAAGATTTGGCGGATACTTTGTGGTGTAACATTTTAAATTAAAATATGATTTTTAATTTACCTTTGTACTACACACACAATGAGAGTTATTAATGACTACTAAAGTGTCGAGACGAGCAATCCCTCTCACTATCAGATATAGTTATCCATGATGATGAGAGAGACTACTCCTCTCGAAACTATAGTAGCAGTTATTATTGGTCGAATCTAATTATTGGTCAATCAATATATTATAGATGCCTCACAGATACGAAATCATATTTTTATGGGAAAGTAGATATAGAAGTCTTTGGGTGTACGTATCGTTATGAAACATCTATAATATATTGATTGATTAAAGATGTCCCTGTGACAAAAATCCAGTACTGTTCTGAAAAATTTGGACATACTCAATATATTCTAATTATTGGTGCTTAAAATACATTATTATTTCACATATGGAAATAAAATTACCTGTTTTTTAAGTTCTATTTTTTAATTTTCTGAGACGATCTCGAGATTAATAGTGCCCTCATAAGGCGAAACGCGTCTCAGAAAATTAAAAAACAAGTTTTTTTATTTCCATATGTGTGATTTAGGAGTTCTACAAACTTGCCTCTAAAACAATAAATATTATTATTAATTTAATACGAGTGTATAATAAACTATAATTTATTTTTTATTTTTTGATGTCTGTGCTGTAATTTACGGCAATTAGTAGCAACACCCGTTGCTACTAATTTCATCCAAAATTATGTATATTTAGTTGCAGTTATAATGAGATTTTTATTTATCTATTTACAAGGGTAGCTTCAAACATTTATATTAGATCTTATTACCATTTAAATAATTTACATAGCAAAAATATGATTTATATTTTAAAAGTACTAAAATTAAAAAGTAAAGAGTAGGCACTAAAATTTTATAATTTTATAGAATAATAATTAAGCTTTTTAAAATTAAGAAGACTTACCATCAAAAGTAATAAATGTCAAATAATAACTCAATCTGTTGTGTGAGCTGTTAATATGTTAAAACTCATAAAAATGTTTGTTGAAGGTGATTAAATTGAAGGCATTGTAATATCCAGTTCATTTCTATACATAAAGTTAAAACACTCCAAGAAAAAAAGAAAACTTTCTTTAAACGTGTTTTGTTTTTTATTTAAAGTAAATATAAACGTGTGCGACCGGAATCCTGTACTTTTTCCTTGTGGGTTTTGAATGACAAATATTTTTTCTTAATGTTGATAAATCAAATCTAAAACATCAAATATTTCCTTCCAACTTGTTATAAACCCCGATAAATACAGAGAAAAACTATATTTATATCAATGTGATTTTTTTATCAAACCTAATAATGTGTGACGTATATTTACTGCAACGCGATTCAATTATTTATTTTACCGACCCTTATTTAACCTGACAGTTCTCCACTAAATTGCTTTTACCTGTCTGTATTAATTAAAAAACAGATTTTATTTCGGTCAATGTGCATTTTGTGAGCGCTATATCCAATAAGAGTTATTCATGCGATTTTATTTGTGATATTTTATCTGTACAATGTAAACTTAAATATATTATCACGTGTCGTGGCTGGGGGTAGAATTAATGAAATTGCTGGAATTTAATTACGAATATATTAATTACTTGATTTAACTTTTACTTCACACTATTTAACTAATCGCTAATATTTAAATTAAACTGTTTTCTGATTTATTACTTTAATCGCTTTAATACTTTATTCACTATTCACTAGATCATTCGATCCAATTTCCGCACGTATTATTTTGTTCAATTTATTTCGCTACGTACGAACTTTTCCAGATTATTTGCTGTCGAATTATCGCTCGGTTGACCACCCTGGCCTCCACAGCTCGCGGCTGTCTTCGCTTTTGTTTCGCTGTCAGGCGCGCTAAAATAACAACAACTCGCGCGGGTCCTGGCCCGTATTTATATCTGGCCTATGCTGGTATCAAACCTTCTAGGCTTTCCCAGTGTTTAGAAGAACTTTTCCGAGCCTTCCGAGCTTTTATAAATGTTTCTCGGTGCTTCTAGAAAGTCGTAGATTACGCTAAGCCGTCCTGAAATCTTCGATATTGTTGTGACCACTTCAAATAACTATAACTTGATAGGATTGCGTGATTCTTTTTAGCCTCGTTACAATATATATATGGTTTAATTAATAATGGTAATTGTATATTATTTAAGATGTCGAAATTTATAATAAGGGCAAAAAAGTTTTTCAATTTTATGTATACTGGTGATACAATATTTATTGCCAGATTAGAAGGAAAAATGGTTTCTGGGGGAAAAAAGGCTGAACTTCTTCATAGACTTGAAAAAGAGAGGCGTAGGTACGCTGGGCTGGGTGACTACCCACAAACCGTGACCTATAGGGTTGGAATATCGTGAATCACTCTATTTACATCATGTCCTGTGTAGTTAAGATAACATTTGGAATAGCGGAAATTGCGGTATCCAAACAACGATATGATTTAAAAATTACAAAGATCTTTGATGATCATGATGCCATAACCTTCACTTATGTTAACGAAATGGCCTTAATGTTAGCGAAACAACCAACCAGAGTCCAAAAACGAGTGGCACGACTCCGTGTGGTGCCGCCCGCGCCATCATTGCCCCAATATTCCATCATTGACTTTCAACCTTTATCTTGCAAGCTGAATTTCACTCGCCTTTGATTAGTGGTTGGTGTAGTGCTTTTGACTCTCATCTAGTAGACCAGTGGTCGGTGATTCGAGCCCCATTCCAGGACACCAGTAAGGTAATCCACATTCATAGCACAAGCGTTTAGCTTAATTTGAAAATAGTAAGAATATTTATTCCGCATTCAAAAAGACACATTCTACGAACACCGAGGGATGGTTGGAAATTCTCCCTTTTAATACCTTTTAGTAAATTGGTGATCCTTGATCTTTCATTGCCTAGTCTTAAAAAAAAATTATCTAGTCCTCCAAAGCTCCATAACCACTACAAAAATTTGTTAAGTATCTTATTTTTCCTCTACGGATAAGAAATTTGGGAATCGATAGCCATAGAGATTGCCCACGGTCAACCTGAGACGTTTTCTTCAGTTTACAGGACACTTTACCAGTAGAGAGTATGATAACCTGGAGAAGTAACTGGAATAATGCAGAAAAGACAGGGACAAAGAGGCCTATCATACCAAAGACGCTGTTGGCCATTCTATTGGAATTGGTGTCCAAGTCACAGACGGCAACAAAAATTGAAATGACACGAAACCATCTGAAGAAGTCTAACCGATACTTTCATTTCTGACTGAAAGGTAATAAAATATCATCTCCTGAACCAAAAGATGTCACACAAGTTCTAATTTTAAAGCTAAACTATAAAAATAATATGAATTGAAAATTATGCTTTATTCCACTATATATACAATGTATATACTATATGTACAATGGAATAAAACTTTTTTTTTTAATTATTTACTTTCACGTTTGCCAGATAAAAATTGCATTAAATTTTTTTCATACTTCACCAAATCACGCAAAAATAATTTACATAATATATTTATAAATAAAAACTCGTTTAGAAAATTCGTTATACACTAATGTCTCACGATTATGTATTAATTAATTAACTTTTTTCATTTAACTCCTTAACAGTAATAAATTTTTAACTTGTAATTAATTTATTGTAACTTGTAATTAATTTAATTTTAATTTTTAATAAATTAAAATTTTTAACAAACTGTAATAATTTTTTAATAATCTTTTTGGACTTTTAAAAATTTATTTGTTTTATATCTCACTTATTTCGATAACGGGAATATTCCTAATAAAATATAAATACGGATCGTAAATGTTCTTTAGAATTACTCAACGTACCTAAAATTGCCAAAAGAAAAAAGTTCAGCTTGTCGGCTAAAATAAAAACAGCGCAGATTGTCCCCTTTCGGACCCTTACTGGATAAATTTGACATCAGTTAATCATAAATAAATGTATCTTTCATTTTTTATGCTCATTTTTAAATTATAGGAAAATAATGATTAGGTACTTAAAGTTCCATAAAAAGAATTTAAAGATACGGCATTCGTTTGTCAGTATTATAATGTCCACGAATTAAAAATGAATACTTTTTTCTGTAAATGGGAAAAATGAAATCCAAAGTGTTCACATTTTTATTACCACCAAGAGATTATATTTTTTTATGATTTGTACCTTAAATTAAAATAGTATTTTATATTATGACTATATTGCTGTTAGTTTCCTAAAATAACAAGTAATGGCGTAAATGTAAACATTCAAAATCATATAAATAAATACACTAAAATCACAAAAGAAGTCGAAGCATTATTTAAATAAAGATTTCCACACAAGAGTGTTATTGAGTTCTTGCCATAAAAGTATATAATATGCGTCTTTTAAGATAACACAATTTTATAACATCCCAAATTATTTATTTTTGTTAAAAAATAAATCGAAGTAAATAAAAGTTATTGAAAATTTCCTTCCAAAATTTATAATTATTAAGTGTTTAAGCTTTAACAAATTTTATATGAAGCATTCTTCAAATATAATAGTATATACAATAGTATTTAAAGAAAAGCAACAGCATATACATAACGAAATATTTTGACTAGATACTCACATCCATTTATATTATAAGTTCTTATGAAGTAAAATTAATTATCAGATATCACAACACTCAAAAAAATTGTTCCTAGATACATAACTTATTTCTAAATCGGTTTGAAATAAGCGTTAATCTTTTTGCGGGGAGTAAGTACTATCTGAATTGTATATTTATCAGATTTTCATCGAAAATATATATATATACGCTTTGGTACTTGAATACTGATATATAAAAATATTCTTTAAATTACCTTACCTTCTAATGTTATTTACGATTTAAGATATAATATATTATTCTTATTTGTTTTACGGGGAACATTGAATTCGTTTTTTTAATTCAATTAAAAACATATACTTTTTCAATAACTGGAAAATGACTGTGTTAACATATTTTATATAATTAACAAAAAAAAACTTTTTTTTAATTATCGACATGTTTTAGGACCAATGGCCCGTTATCAGGATACGGCCCTATTCTGAAAATAACTATATTGATATTTTGGTGATTCTTACTCTAACAATCAAAAATAAAAGGGACGTAATGTTCAATACTTAATTAATTCACATTTACAATATACAATTGATTGTAATGTATAATTTCCATGGTGTCTAGGTGTTCTTATATCGAAGCGATATTTATATTATCACGCAAACCAGTCATTGCAATATAGAGTTTTGTCTAAAATATAAGATGTTAATGTATATTGTATAAAATAAGTACTAAAATTATTTTAATAGTTCGTAAAAATCATTGTTTTACACGCATCCACTAATTTATTCATCCAAAGAGTTCAAATATTAAATTAATGTAAATATTTTCCTCACAATGATAGAAATATTGAGATTTGACAGATGTCTTACATTTCTTTATTTTTGAGTGTTGGAGTAACAACCACCAAATATTAATCTTGTTATTTTTAAAATAAGTCCGAATGTATCCTGATGAGGGGATCAATGGCCCTGAAACATGTTAATAATTCAACAATTTAGTGGTTAATACGAAGTTTTTTCTTGTTAATTATATTAAACATGTGTATTTTAAATAAATAACTTTAACATGATTTAAAAGTTGGAAAACATCTGATAGGGAGTTATTTTAACTAACTTTCACACTCCATATCAATAATTCCGTAAATACCAAGAATACAAAAGTTTATTTTTAAAAATTAAAAAATCAACACACGACACGATCAAACACAAAATCATTCAAAGAGTTCAATATTTTTATCATCCAAATTAGAACGATCGTTTCGGCAGATTACGCCATTATCCAAAGTGTTAATTTTTTTAATTTTTAAAAATTAAAAATGGAGTTCTTTACAATAAATAACGTCAGTTTACAATAAATTTAAATAAAAGTTTATGATTTTAAAAATACTCTGAGAACAAAAACGGAATACTAAAGTATTTTACAGTATTTAATTGACATCTATATTACTTAAAGCTAATATGATTATAAATCAGTGTATCCACGAGACTGCTCCATATCTTCAATCACATCCGTGTCTTGAGTTCCCGTTATCGTCTGCAGAACCCGAAATGATCTGGACTGCCGTGGTGGACCTTCTACATTCACTTTGTGGTAGATGACTCTGAAAATAATACGAATGTTCATTAAAAATGTATTTATAAGTATCGCAACATTATACTAAGCATCGATACAAACAGAACATGCATTAAAAATTATGACAAAAAAGCATAAAACAAAAGGTCAGAAATTTGATTTGAGCTTTCATCTAGTTTCATAGTTCATCCGTATTTAGGTAGATACATAAAAATGTTATACTCTGACGTAAGCATGAATCTATGTCATTTTAGAATGATATAAGTGTCTATTATATTACATTTTTTAATATATGTAATCCTGTATTTACGATTGCAATTGGTTTTTTTATAATAAATAAGTTTTATTACAATTAACATAAAAAATATTTTGTATTTCATTACCTACGTAAATTCAATAATATTCATTTAGAATGCATTATCCTGAATACGATAATTAATATCAGAAATCCTGATTCTCACAAATGAGCAAATGTTTGATTTGTTAGTAAAGGTTGATTATTTTAACCTAATGAAAATCGAATGAAAATAACTTTTATATAAAATATGAACCTTTCTTGATTACCTTAAGGAGTTAATGGACTTATGTGACAAACCCATTTATGATAAAAGTGAAGAATGAACTAATAGGAAAGAATTTAAAGCTGATCCTAGCATAGTGATTAAGATTACGAAAAGGATTTGTCATATTAACGAATGAATGAGAAGACAATGATACGAAAGACGCATGACACAAGTTTTGTTGGCATCACAAATAGAAAACATTTACGAAAGATTTGGCACGAGCATGTAAACCAAATACTGGAAGATTGTGCTTTATGATTGTGGATGAGACGACGTAGAGAAAAACGACCTAAAGTCAAGAACGAAGGGTGTGGCACTCAATCCTCTCTGTTCACCATCGCGTGGAAACAGTATGATGGTATAATAGATTATATAGATAGCGATTATAAATCGATTACAAAAATAAATTATATAGATAGCGAGGGTTGTTAGGCGTACCACTAACAAATCACAGGTCTAATCTCGAGAAACTTAAAAGTCCACCGATATTTCACTCTAAGAATTCGCCTGAAAAATAATGCATCAACTAAAATGGCGATGCTGTTTATGGCTCGCTTGCTAATTATTTAATGGCCCCATAAATGTATAAGTATAAGAATAAAATGAGATGTGAAGATATTTTTTAAATCATATCACATATGTGGGGTATAAAAAGCAAAGGCAAAATCCTAAAAAAAATATTTTGAGTGCAATCGCCAGGAAATAATCAAAATGGATTACTTATTTTAAATGTACTGAATTCTAAATTATATATATCTATCCCCTCCAAAATTGTATTCCCTATAAATGTATAGGTTATATTTCTGATAAATCTCGAATTTGGTACATTATAAATGAGTTATCCTCGACGACTGCATTAAATGTTTTTTGGATATTGCTGCCTTTGCTTTTACACCCTAATTTTTTATATAAAATAATTTGTTGTAATACCATTATAAAACCATTATTAAGAAAATAAAAAATTTCATTATCAAGTCATTTCTTTAATGTGCCTGTGTATATTATGTAGGATCTGTAAAATAATTGTGACAATTTCACCAATCACATTAAACGCAATATCACGCTCATCCCTTCAGAAGTTTCAATTGACATTCCCTTAAGCTTAACCGAAGTCTTTGAACGCAAATTCGGCTGGGGATAAAACTGACCTTTCAACAACTTTTCCAATCTCTTTTGATGGTTTAAGTTAAATACTTTGTAAGGAACATGCATAGCACATTTAGAAGTAAGATTTTTTGTTATTCGTAAATATTCAACTCTAATTGCGTGTGATTTATTAGTTAGCGTTTTAAAGAAATTAAAAAATGTATTTTATTAATTTGTTATTTTAAGCCAACAAAATACATCGATATTAGTTTTTCCAGCAAGGAACAAAATATGCGGTGGATACTTATTACGCGAATCCCGCCGTAACGCAAACGCCAAATTTTTTATTGTTCATTTTAAAACATAACTATCTCGCCTATACTTGGTTTATAATATATAAACAGCATTGTATTAGACTATATGTAAAAACATTTATTACACGACATACATGGCAGATTAAAATTCGTAAAAGAAACAAATGCTAATAGAATGATTATTATAAAATCTCTACAATATAACTTTGAAAATGTTTGTTTTGAATTTATTGATTCACATTTTTAAAGTAGAGAGATGATAATGCACCAAGTTCTTGTCGTGTAAAAAAATTGATACTAACGGTATATAAAATTTTGCGTCTATATGAATAAGCTCGTATTTCAGTTTTTAATTATCATCATTAAAGTTTCTTTAACTCGTAAAAATATGTATTTTTATAATCTGATAGCAACTGGAGTTGTGTAAATATAATATGACCATATGTTATTTACTTAAAAACTATTTTGATTTCATTTCCAGAAAAATTTCATTCGTTGCGAAGCATCTGCTCGTTTGTACAGCGGAACGGCGCTCGCTCTAGGCGCTGTAGGCGCTGTGGGCGCCGTGGGCGCTATGGGCGCTCTAGGCTTAATCCTGTTGAAGTTTTTAAATCGTCCGACGTTCATAAACATTTCAATATCTAAATAAATAACCATGCCAAGATACGGCAGCCAACAACAAATATTGCAGCACTCCTCCGCAAGCAATGGTGAATTATGAAAAAAAACTCGAGCAAACATCGTTAAATATTCGCGAGTCAAATATACTTTGGCATAAAAATACTGAAGCTGAAAACGCTGAAGTAGTGTTGAATAAGTACTTCAGCATTGCGTTAAGTCTATGTGCGTGGAAAACTGCTTCTCTGAAATCTTTTATTCCACATAAAGTTTAAGTAAAAGCTGTGCAACTCATAAAGCAACAAGTAAAACACCTCTTGTGGTCGGCAGGTCCGGCTTTCGTCAGCCCGTCAATTCTGTCGGCTGAAAGAGTAAACACATGTCATTTATTAGGGAAACGGATCATTCTCATATAGACATGGAGATATATCACAAAAACGACATGTCACCAAAAAGCACTCAAAATGATCATCAAAACATTAAGTGTTGAAGAAATTATGTGATTAGTTAAAATTCGGAAAATGCAGGTTTAAGACACTGGAGGAAATGGTTGACAATCACAGTGGTTATGTGATTATACAAGTACATGTACCTTTAAATTATTATCATCGGATACTTTGAATATCTGATAATAATCGAGTCCTTTTTGAATAAACAACAGCAGTTATAATATGCTTAGTAAGTAAAATAAAATATTTAGTTCTAATCAAATTTATAATAAACTTTTTTCATATAAACACTTGAGTTTAATTTTTTGATCGTCACCTTAAATGGTTGGTTTAATAGAAAAACCCAAGTGGGTTTATAAATTAACCTCATTTTAAATACGAGAAAAAGAATAACTACAATGTGCATTTTAAATGATGACCTCGAAAACCAATTTTTGAAGGTACAATGCAAGTAAAATAAATAAATGTGCAACGTGTAAAATACATAATTCAAATACATAATTGGCGATAAATTATAATATTTACCTAGGAGAAGTTACTCCAGGACTAGGTGGCTCCATCTGAATGGGAATTATCCTGGTCCTCGGTTGTTGGGATAGCGTGGGAGGTTCTTGTCGCACTGCTGGACTTCCAGGAACAGCGCCTTCCATTCTCATCAGCTGGGGAGTCAACACCCTCGAAATATGTTGCTGGGGCTGCTGTTTCGACATGTACTGTTGGGGAGGTTGTTGCACGAATACCTGCGCGTGAGGTTGCTGAGCAGACTGTGGCTGCTGCTGTTGTGCCTGCGCTGGAGCTCCCCGCTGCCCCTGCTGGTTCATGTCGATGATTATTCTAAGTTGGGGCTGAACCCTTCCTTGCGCTTGTTTATTTCCAATTGAATTGTTATGTGAGATTTCTTGTTTCGTTACTTCCATCTGAATTGGTATTACTCTTCCTGGACTATCGCATCCTCTGACGTTTTGAATAATCTGTTCTTGAGTAGAAGGCATCGATGGAATTTTTCCAGTCTGAGCCCGAGGGAGTGTTTCGTATCTCCTGTTTTCCGTTACCCACGGAGGCTGTGGCTCGGAAGTTTGTGGAGTGCTTTGCTGGACATCTCTGGGAAGGCTTTTCCTATTGTCTGCTGACCTCTGACCCCACGGAGACTGAGGAGTGTTATTATCTGATTGTTCGGGGGTCTCCCCAGGAAGACTTTTTCGGACATCCGACTTTTGACACCACGGAGGCGGAGGTGCTGCTTTGTTTAATGTATTTTGGCCACGAACCCACGGAAGGTTGTCTGCTGGGTTTTCAACTAATTTACTAGCCATAACTGTATCTTGACTAACATCTCGTTGTAAATCATTCTGATTTCTCCCTTTTCTAGGTGTGACTGGAATCGTCATGTGCGATTGATATCGAACTTCATCAGATTCTGGAGAAATGTTGGAATACCGTTGATTTTGTTTTGGAGGACTAGGAGATTTTACATACGAATTTGGAGATTGAACATAGGAAGGACTTCGAGATTGCGCATTATTCACATTAGAAGACTGAAGATTATTATTTAATGGTGAGACTGGTACAGAATTTTGTTGAACTGACTGCTGTCTCCACGGAGGAGTATTTTGTGATTGCGCTTCTCCATTGTTAACTCCTTGACGGTTCCCTTGGTTGTTATGTGGACTCGACTGCATCGGTCTGGCTTCTATTTGAATAGGTGTTACTCTATACTCTTCGTTATACGGTGAAGGTGTCGGTGATTTAACATTATTTTGCATCGGAGAGTTCCTGGTCTCTTGTCGCCAAGGGCTTGCTGGACTCGATATCGGAGTAACAGATTTAACGCTACTTCTTGTATCACAGCTCGGCGATATGGTTTGATTACTACTAGTGCTAGTTGTAGATGAATTTGAGAAAGGTGATTCTTTTCCCCAAGGAG
>JADDOH010007300.1:0-67691 GCA_016648135.1 Agrypnia vestita | reverse complement strand
TATATATGCAGAGACATTTCATGTCACCCGCAAACAAGTACGGCTAGTCCGTAACTTTTGAGGCCTTTTGCATATATATAATTTGAGCCATCATTAAAAAAATTGCATTTGTTTTATATACAATTTGAATCCAGCATGTAGGTGAATTAATAAACGAATTTTATTTTTCTACTGCGTTTTTCTCAAAAATTATTAATACGATTTTCAACTAATTCTACACACATATTACTAATCAGATTATCCACGATTTTATTTTTATATAAGTACATGAATCTATTTTCTGTATCAGACAAATGTTCACCGAGGAATGTTACATCTCAGTCACGGCGGAGGAGCTCCACGGGAACGTACTGACGCGGCCCTTTTTTTTCAAAAGACTTCCAAATAAATAATAGTCTAATATGAATCATAATTTATGCTTATAAACAATGAAAATAATAAGTCATCTCTTTGTAAGAAAAAACCCAATTTCTTCTTAAATTTCTAACTCCCAGGGTGGTATTTCCTAAAGTATTATTTAATTATTAAATCAACCTAAAGAGATGCTATTTTCAATAGTTTTCTTATAAATACAAGTTATTGAAAAGCTATTAGGATCAATAATGCAATCATAAGATAAATAACTAAGAAACAGGTGTTTTTATTTCCATATGTGTGATTATAGTGTTATATAAACTATATTAATATATAATAAATATATATAAATAAGAAATAATAAATTCGATTGGCCTTAGTCTATTGTTATAAGGCCACGCAAGACGTTTCAAAATAGCTCGTAATACCGTTATATTTATTATTTTTTTATGTTCATTTGCAAAAATATACAAATATTTGAAATTTCAAGGTAAAACGCACCGTGTGCCTACGGTTAATCCATCCATAACTATTAATGAGTATTTATGGTATAAACTTGATTCCACCTGTTAAAATATTCAATAAACCTGCATTACTGTGAGTACCAATTATTTTATAACCTATTTTACTATTGCCATACTAAACACGATACACTTTCGTACAACGCGATACAATACATTGAACACTGGGAAGATCTGAAGCTCAATCTACCAATGTGGTAAAACTTCACACATTTACTCAAAATTGATGTACCTACCTAGTATAAAATCTTTTAATCAATCAACGCAAAGAAAATGTCTTCATACCATATTATATTTTTCATTTTTGATCAGAAATGACACTAAGCAATTGATTTATTATTAAACATTATCAACGGAAAATTTAATAAACATTATCAAACATATTAATTTAGTTCTCTGTCCATCCGTCCGTTCATCCATCCGTTTCTCTGTCTGTCTGTCCCCGTAACTTCGAGTAACGTCCGTAATTTTGATTTAATTAACGGCTAAAAAACGAAATTAAACGGCCGGAAATGAGGCTTGAACCCAGGGCCAGCAAACCCGAACCGCTCGCTCTACGTGTGTTGCTACGGCCGCCTTTTCGTGGACTGCCGAAGAGATAGCAAAGACGCGAACTGATTTTCCATAACTTACAGCTGGTTTATTTATAATTTTAAAACGAGCAGTCCGTCTCGACTCTCAAAATTAGGCGTAAGTAATTTTTATTTGTAATAATTGACAATTTTTTTATAATATTATCAGTTAAAATATACTTTGCTTTCACCAATTACTTATTGAAAATATCAAAATGTTTCAATGCCAGTGGTCTCTTCTTTAGAATAGAATGTACAGTAACATATTAAAAATCAAAATCGAATTTTTGACAACAACAAAAAAAAATTAAATAAACTTAATTAAATTAATAATAAAGTACTAACACGAAAAAAAAGTTAACTATGTTCAAAAAGAAGTGGTTATTTATTATATTTAATTAACTATAAACACTTTTTATTTTTTTGAAGAAGTTACTTTTTCTTTATTTTATTTGGAATTAAAACGTGAGTTCATAAAATTCTCGCTATCAATTGTGATATATTTAAAATTGTACATATAAACTGCCCTGTTCTATATTAAGCTGAAACTCATATTAAACCATAAATATTATACCCGGAAGGAAGCAGAGATACGTGCGTGTTTGTTCCTTTTCCGTATCAACCTCCTAACTACAGAGTTCTGCTTACCAACTTTATCGTAGTGATCAAATATTACGGTTATTTCAAACCGGTATTATTTTACATGACCAGTAAACAACAGCCTTTGCTTAACTTTGCGCAACCCATTTTTTTTTCCTGACCGCTTCATCGCCCTTACGTTACATTTCCTGAAGGGAATCATTTACTCATCTCTATAGCATCGCCTTTTGGTAAACCGGTTTACCGGAAATATGACTTATTTATAAATGTGTACACATTACACATACACGTGTCACATTAATATTATAAGTATATTAGAAATAAGCATAATATTATGAAAATATGTTTTTTTTATATTTATAAACTAAATATATAGCCGATTTGTTAGGTTTATTTCATGTTTCTTTACCCAAAATTTAAAGAAACGCATGATTTAAGAAGATAAGTTCAAGCAAAAATAATCTGATGGAAATATTTACAATTAGCCACTTTACTCCTACTGTTAAATATATTTAAAAAATTAGGTAGGCAGAGAGGATAGAGCACCACACTCTTCTATCTTGACTTTACTCTACCATAAATGAATTTAAGACACATATGTCTAAGGGATCTCATCTCCACTGCATGCAGTCTACTTTCTTTCCTCTTTGGCCAGATCTAGGCTTCACTTTCATAAATCAGTGTTGGTACCAGATTTCAATTATGTACCGCTAGTCTTGCCTCAAGAGACATATTTATATTAGAAATTATTGCATTCAATTCAATGTTTATTCAATGTTACAATGTTACAATGTTACAATGTTACAATGTTGCAAAGTTTACAATTTATTCAATGTTTATTCAATGTTACAAAGTTTACAAAGTTTACAATTAGTGTTTACAAAATTAAATTAAGCTTTTTTCATTGTTGCTGAGAGTCTTGGCAGCAAGTAAACACTACAATTGATTTGATGCCCTGCCTGCTACACTAGTAGTTTACTGTATTATAGCAGACAGTGCTCTTCCAGTAGTATAATGTTCAAGAATATTTAGTATTTATATAACATTTGTGAATCAATATAATTGCCAATTAAAATTGAGTAATAGTAATAATTAAATGTTTACAATCTAATAATGGTGTTAATTAATTATATTATAGACAAAGGAAAAAAATGATCTGAATAGGATATTTAGTAAAATAAAATAAAATAAAATAAAACAATTAAAAGTTCTTAGAAAGATGAAAGTAAATGTTCTTGTAGGATTAGTATTTTTCAAATTTAGTTTATATCATGGATTTTAGTAGGTTTTGGACATGCTTCCTTCCCTTTTCATGCAGCCATAGTTTCACTTTTGAAGAAAAATATGCGAGACTATGGCTACAAGTTTTTAGTGTAGTGAAATGTTCAATTTTTCAATAAACCCCTGAACGCGGTTGCCGAGAACGTACTTGCTCTCTCATATGTAGAATTTCTTCTACACGATCTAACTGACCAACCACGTTCAGGGTTATCTTACCAGGATTCTAAGCCTCAATGGTTGTGGTCCATTCCCGTTACTTTCTTTCAGATTGGTTGGGGAATTGTATGGAGAAAGCAAAATAAAAAGAACAGGGCCTGTATGGTTTTTACATGAGGTTTAATTACAAAGATGTTATCCAGTCAGTTCAGTACACAGAGAATAGTTCAAAAGGCACAAATTTTACAGTATACTATACAGTTTATAAACATGGTTTCATACGGGACAATGACATACAATAGTAAAAAGGTTTAGGAAAAACACAGCGCCGAATTATCAAGTATGACCCTGGTGGCCACTAAAGTCAAAATGGATACTCCTTTATAACGGAATTTAATCACAGTCGGGTCCAATACAGAATATTAATTTACATATAGTTAAGCTTCCAGAGGTCGGCCCAGTAGAGGCTCATGGGATATAAGAGTAAGTAGGAACAGGGATTGGAACAGACTTTGTGTTTCCTATTTTAAAAGTTACATCACTTGAGTTCGATTAATGTCACTTGGTTATCCCTTTGGTAACTTTTTGTAAATAGTTTGCGAATGTTATAGATTGGCCATAATTGGCTGCTGTAAATTATGTATAGGTATAATCAAACACTTGAAACCTGTAGTTTTTCTTCTGAGTATGGAGTGGATCGACCACCTTTAGTAAGGGTGCCAGCCCTGACCAGCTGTAGGAGTCGGCGGACGGTTGTCCTCCGTCAGCTGATCGATCGGAATGCCCGAACCGGGCGCCCGAAGTTTATGGTGATTTTTAAACAAGAAGACGCCAATGACGGTTGAATCTTATGAAGTCCAAAGCACGGTATTTTTATTAAAACTTAAAAGAACAGGCGTTGTTTAATAGGGGACGAAAACGATTGTTTTTATTATACCCCTTGTTGGCGGGGAATGTTCAGGACGCCAATAGTAATGTATTATATTTTTTGCAAAGGGGGCTCAAGGCGCTTGCGAGGAACCCTTTTTTTTTAACTTTGGTTTACTTCACCCTGGTTGTTTATAAAAACATAGAGAACGATTATTATAATGTATTTATTGTGAGACCGACATTGTCTCACACGACGAACTAGTTACTATATGCGTTTAAACTAGTTGAACACACTGTTTAACTTTATAACCCGGCGGGAAGTATATTATTAAATCGTTTGAACACACTGTTTAGCTTTGTCGTTTGAACACACTGTTTAGCTTTGTAACACGGCGGGAAGTATATTATTAAATCGTTTGAACACACTGTTTAGCTTTGTAACACGGCGAGAGGTATGTTATTGGCTCACATTTGAAAATTTACAACGAACAATTCCGGCACCGTAACTTTTATACAAATGGCGGCCGTAATTTGCTTAGGGCGGACGGCGTAGCTAACGCACCGCAGAGCTCGGTTCCCGGATGGTGACTCGAAGACTGACTGGTCCAGACTGGCTTGCCGGGCGCGGAGTTATCCTATATTAGCGCGGAGCGGAAGAGGGTGCGGGGGGGGGTTGCGCGCCGGTACAGTTGCTCCAAGAGTATGGCAGCGCGGCCCGCACGGCACGCCTTGCGTCTCCTGCCCGGAGGCCCCGCGACGGCAGTGGACAGGGATACTATCATAGTGTGTGTGACTCGTAAGCCTGTGTGTGTAACCTACGCGCGCTGGCTCCGGCCGCCTCGCTCGACGTGTGCGATTTCGCGTATTATTTGGTTAGGACGGAATATGTAATATTTACTTATTTTAAATTTATTTTGTTACGACAGAATAGTAATACTTCCTTTTTTGTCTAAAAGGAAGCATTACAGTAGTGTTAAGAGTATTGAATATTTTTGGTGCTTGGAAGAGGTGAAATCTTTGTGAAAATGTTTTTGTGAATTTTGGTACAAGATATTCGCTTCACCTGTGCCCTTGTTGGGTATGAGTGAGTTATTTTTTGGTGATGTCGGAAAAAATATTTTAAAGTGTTGAAATGGCTTTTTATTAAGAACTCTCAATACCATTTTCTGGGCTTTGCTTAATGCATCTAAGATAGTAGAAGCTGCACCACCCCAACTGACAGCATTAAAAGCTCCGTTCACCTTATTCCCTTCAGTCACCTTCCTTTCGATATCTTTCTCGACCTCCCCCTTCTATCTAACATATTTCCCAAAAACAAAAGCTCATGTACTTTTTTATAAAGTCATTTAACAATTAATTTTGAAAAGATCATCAAATACCAGATACCAACATGAAGCGTAAATTTTTAGAGTAAATTATTTTTTTTAAAGATAAATAAATTAAATTTATGAGTATGAAACAAAATAATGAGAATATGTTGATTACACACTACGGACAACTTAATTTCGTTGCGTGAGTATTCAATATTCACCAGGTACAACAAAACTGACGCTCATAATTTGTTTCTGAAATTAATTTTCCGGTTGTCATTAAGCATCTCTTTGTTAATTATTATGCATACACTTTGGGCCGAAAGTAACGTTATTATTTAAAATCAAATAACTTTTTGTATTTGTATAATTTTTTCAGTCATTTCATGCTACTTAAACGAATGTTTTTTTAAATATGCATTAAAAATAATATCTTTTAAATGATCCCCTTTCTGATATTTACAAATTCGAAATTCTCTTTGTAGCTGCATGCAAAATCTGTATCGTTTCGAAGAATTTCTTCACTCATATTGTTTTTTAGCTGAAGTAGGGGTCAAAACTTACTGACTCTTTTTCTCTTCAGAAATAAATTTGAAGAAGAGTGAGATGAATGATGAAAAGGCCGTAAGTCAACTCCGCTTACCACTTATCATACCTACTGTATTTTTCACACTTATGAGTATAAGGATTCTTTCTCACCCATGGCAAAACTGAGTGTATTAAAAATGATGTAATTAAATGTATTAAAAACGGTAGTGAGACAGGTCTAAAATAAGTCAGTATTGAATAAGAGTAGATAATAAGAACAATTTGTGATGTATACAAATAGGTATTTACAAGATAAAGAAGGAAGCAACCAGATGGTTCTAGATGTTTTGTATAACGGTTTTCAAATAATATAGAAAACCTTCGAAGCAGGATACGCAGGTAATGGGAAGTAGCGTACAAATGTAACTTTTTTTATTTTTTTATTTATGGTTTTTGTGTTTAATTTGTAGAACTCCATATTTATTTTTAGCGAAATTTAAAATAAATTATATTTTAATAATATTATTATTAAGTTCTACGGGTAAAGTATTTTTAGATTTATTTATATATTAGCTTGTAAGGTCTTATGAAACTGATAATGGCCTTACAAGCCAAAACAGCTGTAACACCTAAAAATACTTAACCCGTAGAACTTAATAATAATATTATTAAAATTTAATTTATTTTAAATTTCGCTCAAAATACAAGTGCGATTCGGTAAGTCTATGTTAATTGTGTAACGCAGTCACACTTTCAAAGAAGCGCATTTTCGAATGCGATCTAGTAAGTTCCACGTTAAAATTGAGTATCAGCGAGCGATATACTAGGGGCGATTTTTGGACACGAACATTATAGAGAATTCTGATTTATATAAGTATTCTTAGCATATTATTATTACAAATAATTATAGTATAAAAGATAAATATTAGTACTAGGATTGTAGCTTAGTATTGTTTACAAATAAATCGTATCATTTATTATTTACTTGAGCTTCAAAGCTGCGAATACATTACATTAATAATAATCACCAATAACGTAAAAATTAATTTACGCTAGGTAATGTAAAATTATTATTTTTTTTTTATTTGTTTAAAATATCATTTAACTATAAAAAAGGATATTTATTTTAATTTGTAATAATAATAAAGGAAAATTGAGCTTCTTTTCTTATTCATCGAGTGAAATCCATTAACTAAGTGTTCGTTATCTTTATCACAATTCCATACCTTACAAGTATTTTTCAACAATTCATTTTATAATAATGTATGGCTTAAAAGAGTTGGAACCATCTTTTGTGACGTACAAAAATAAACCTGTTTTTATTTAGTGTTATTTGCTAAATTAATGAATAAACCTCGCATTTTGGAACTTTTACGTCTATCCCAGGGGTAAAAAATATGTCGATTTCCTTAGTGCACGGTCATGTAATGCGTAACATCCGCAATTTTGACCATTGAATATATTTGAATTAAACGTACGTAACGTAATGTCGAAATAATGCGAAAAATATTTCAAAATATGTGACAAAATATGTGAACTTTTAAAGTATTTTTTTTATAAGCGTGTCAATATTATTATTAAAAAACTTTTATAATCAAACAATTTTGATGTATTTTTTTAACGAAAATTTATTCTATTCTTTACAGTTCAATATCAAATATATGAAACGACGCAAACAAGTGATAATATAATAATTTAAATTTTTTATCAAAAAAGCATATTCCATTGTGGATTCGCAAAGAATATTCCGTGAATTTATATCATGTTCTTCCAAAGTCCACAATATAAGGACCTTTACTATTTACAATGTAAGTAAGCATGTACCTATATATTAAATAGTATCGGTCCTAATACTGATCCTTAAGGCACTCCTAGATTATTTTTCACGCATTTTGAGTATTGACCATTTAATTTAATGTGTTGCTTACGTATTTTGAAGTGAAGCCTGGAAAAGAATGAATGCGGTCAATAAGACGATTGTGTGGAAAATCTTTAGTCGATAGAGTGAGAAATGAACAACTTAGAAGTGAATGTAATGCTGGATGTAGTGTGGTAGATAGAATTAAGAAAGGATTGCTGAGATGGTTTGATCTTGCGGAACGTATGAGCGAGGAAAGGATGGTTAAGAAAATATATGAGGCGAGTGTTGAAAGCAACAGAAATAAAAGACGTCCGCGAAAGAGCTGGCACGATCAAATAATATAAGCATTTGAGGAAAGGAAGATGTATGACTATAGCCGAAGCAAAAGTGGTGTGCCTTATAGAAGAATATGGCGTTATATCCTCTCTGCCTACCCTTGCGGCGAAACGGCGTGATGATTAGTTAGTTATGTATAAATTTGTGTTGTATACTTATAATAGTGTGATGTATAAAAGCTTTTTTCCCTAAATTCATCAACATGGTTGAAGAAATTTTTCCTTGACATTCAAAACAACATCTTGTTTTATAGAAAAGGCTCGACAATATTACTTTGTTTTTGGTTTTTTATGTTTTGTGTCCTAGGTTCAATGACGCACAGTAGTCAACTACAGAAAGTTGTTTACATGTTTACTGTTTCAGTAGAGTTAGTGATAATTGTATTTCTTGTTGGTGAATGATAATTCACATTGCCCAGGCTGTGAGCGACGAATATAATGAATAAAAAATAAATAAATATAACTTTATTCCTGAATGGAAAAAAAAGGATTTGGAAAGAAATTTTGCTCTTTGTAAAAAATATTTCTTACCAATTATTAATGAAGATTTTAATAATTGTTAAAACACTGGATGTGAGTTTATTTATTTATTTGTTTGTAAATACATACAACAGATAGTTAAGTAGTGATATATAAGGGTATAAACAAACAATATCAAATGTGTTCACTTATATCCTAGCATATTTCTCCTAGATAATTTTTTTTTAACATAATGGTAGTAATAGTAAATAGAGAGTATTAAAATAAGTTTACAATAAGTTCTCTTGACCTATTATATATGTGGGGTATAAAAGCAAAGGCAGCAATTTCCAAAAATATTTGAATGCAGCCATCGAGGATTACTTATTTACAATATACTGAATTCGATGTTTTAAAGTAAACGCAGACTATAAATTTAAAGGAATCATAATTTTACAAGGGATAGATACACATAATCTAGAAATCGGTACATTTTAAATTATTTATCCTCGGTGACAGCATTCAAAACATTTTTTGCATATCACTGTCTTTGCTTTTATACCCCACATATATGATACATTAAACTATTGAAATGATGTTCTTTGATACTTAGCTTATATTATCACTTACGTAATTTTGGTACTACAAACACGTTGGAGTATTTTATCACTACTATAGTTCCAAGAGGAGTAATCCTATTCATCTTCAGATATAATAAAAATGTTTCAATTGAAACTAACCATTATTTCGATAGTCATAAATGAAAACTTATTCTCTCGGAATCCTTTATAGTATTAACAGTTAGCATCTCGGAAAATTGTTTAAAAAAATAATAATTCAAGGATTAAATTAATGCTCAATAACACATTTTCTCTCATTTAACTACTGCTATCTATATACCTTCAACCATAGTTTGCCCCCAACATACGGTTATTGGATTACTTATTGATAATACCTGTTGAAGAGCCGAACCGCTTCTCTTTAAAGTATAGGCGTGACAGTATAAGTCAACGTGTCTGTAAAATGAGGCATAATCAAACAAAAATTTAAAAACAAGTGTGTTGTACAGTTAAATTAATAATACTTTTATGATTTTAAAAAACCTTTTAAAATCATAAAAATTTCAAAAGTCGTTTCGGTCCTGTCTGTTTCTACTTAAAACGTATTCTAAACCTGTTAGTTATAATAAAACGTTAACCGATATCTTTATTCAAAATAAATTGGCTTTGTGAATGTACTTCATAAACACCAGAATGGTGTATCAATTGTTTATTTTTATTATAAGACTTTTTCATTTGCGTTTCAGATCACGCTATGGCCTTCCAAACAAACGTTCACTTGAAGTATTTTTAATCAATCTTTTACATACATAAATATTTTTTACCAAAATAAAACATTCAGGCATAGGTACAAAAAAATCGTTTTTCCCATTGATGAGGGTTGAGATAGTCACGAATTTATCTATGTTCTATTTATATTTTCATTATTCCGAAAAAATAAAAATTGATTGCGTTTATTAAAATTTACGCGTAGCTGTAAATAAAACCCTTTAAAATTTTTCGCGAAGTTTACTTTACTTTCTAGTAGGAGAATGAAATAAAAATTGCATATTATTTAAAACAATTCAAAATCAAAAAATTTAATCTCGGACGGATAATGAGATATCAAGAAAATTATGTAATCTTAAAACTTGTAATGCAGAGAAATTTTGCAGAAAATTTTGATCCAGGAAGAAAGAAGAAAAAAAATATGACATAAAGACGATTCGTAGAGGACTGAGGCGATTCACATAATATTAGTAGAATAACAATGACTGATAATGGTGATGAGGTTGTATGTTAACGCAGTATTATTGGTTCCAAATACAAAAAATACATTTTCACATAGAAAAATACATGAAAAAACAATTTAAAATCAAACTGAGCACACCATTATTGATCCAAGTGCACAGGCACATCAAGTCAGAATACTTCACTTATTATTAGTGAGTCACAATTACTAATAGTAATGTAGCACCGTGATTTTGGATTTTTTGAACTGAAATATAAATTCTCAAAAAAGAGAATATTTTTAAATTTAAATCGAAAAAAGAACATCACGTTGCCGGTAGACTGATTTCCAAATTCACCCACTCTTAAACACAATAGTGACCTTAAATTATTGAAGGATTTCAGGTATGTATTACTTTTAATTTTTTAATCATTATCATCGATATATATCATCATCATAATCAATTAAACCCAATGTTTAATATTCACTTAATTACATAACTCACTCCTTGAGAATTGTTTATTATTAATTTATCATAAAAAGTATTTTGTGTAATTGTATCGTATTCAAAATGTTCAATAAATATTAATACTTTGTACTCTAATGTCACTCTAGGACCATTTATTAGGGTCAATAATGAGCTGTTGATGGTCTGTTAAAACAATATAAATAGACCCCCCCTCACCCTCCCTCTCTATCACTCTTCGTCCTCCTGTCCTCCTACCATCCTCAGTTCAATACCAACAGCTCGACTACTGAGACATTTATCGCTCGGCTTATCCCCGAATATCGAACACCACCTTTGGAGCATTATCGTTACCATTGGGTAAAATTTCATTTCGTTGGCTCCTAGCATTCCACATGTGATCAGGTGTGTAGAAAATTGTGTGTTTGCCGATTTATCGATTTTCATCATCATTCATTTCGTAATTCAAGAAAGAAGTATCGTCGGTAGTTAAGTCTAGCTTTCTGTGCCCTCACCTTTCATCGCATACAATCCATATTATCGTTCTCGTTACCCTCCATCTCCCTTCCTTTTTTTCCCATCATATTTTAACCCCATCATGATTGAATCTAGTGACTTGCTTCGATACCACCCATTTTATCAATCACACTCACACCAGTGAGTGAAAATTACTTACTAGTTTACCTCTTCGCTACAACTTATAATCTATCTGGAACATTTCATTCAGTTACGATATAAAAACGTTTAAAATTGTGTCAACAAATTTATTATCATAATTGTCATCACCTCTCCCATATATTCAAGTAAAACTGTGGGTCTTTAAAAATCCAATCATATGTAGATCCACAAGTTATGGGAAAATTTGGTCATATAAAGACAGCGACTGCGGACTTATTTTTCTGACTTTCCGTTTCATTACCCTCCAGTTAGGCATGTCCTCTGTAGCTAGTTCCAATGCCTTACTTTCATCCTTCTATTAATTCTTTAAAAGGCTCACACTCAGGAAGTTTTTGAAGTATTTTTGGGCTCCGTATGTTTTGTTTTGTATACGAGTTTACCTTAGAATAGCTGGAAGTATATAAACTGCTTTAGTTTTCTGATTTATGGTATTCTGATCAAAGTTTATGCCGAATATTAATGGATAAATAAACGTTCATTATTTTGACTTCTTTGAGCACACTATTATTTGTGCGTTTATGTTTAAATCATTTAAATAAAATTATCTGAAGAAAATAAGCCAAGAAACGAATTATATTACAATGTTGAAATACAAATTTAACAAGTTGAAAGCCATTAAAAATTTATATTCTCGGTTTCTCTATAGGTATAAAATGTGATTTCTTCTCGGAATTGTTCGTATTTTTGTTCTGAGATGTTAAAATTTTATATCCAACTCCCTGCCTTTCCGGGAAGAAAACTGTCTGCAGGGTTTTATGGCACAATAAAAAGGGAAAGACGAAGTATCGGTAGGCATAAGTTTTAAGGGAATTGTTGTTACATACTTTCAAAAACACATTCAAATCAAATTACGCCACATGTAAGTGCCTTTTGTTTCACATACGTAAAAGCATTGAAACATTCGACATGAGTTTTTTTTATTATAAAAACACACAGAAAGGACAATTTAAGCAAGCATTCTTTTGATATTATTCGTGTAATTTCAAATATATATTCATATTAATTTATTTATTATCTAACAGAAATGCAAATACAAAATACATGTCATATCAATACTCATATTATTGTATTTTATTTTTTAAATTAATTTTTCGCATCTATTAATTAATTTCATTATTATTTCAATATGACCGCAGAAGATAAAACTAAAAAAATGTGTTCAAGACTTACAAGAATTTCAATAAATTAAATATAAAAAAAACTTCTTTCAGTGTCAATCAATTGGTTATTTTTGATTCAGAATTATAAAGATAATAAATATTACTTCACATTTTAAAAAATATCAAAATGTTATGATTAATTTTGATAAGAACTCTAATTTATCCAACATTATTCAATACTAAAAGTTCTACACCCTACCGTCCTGAATACATAATTCAATCACAAACAAATTATTATACCTATTTCTTTAACCTTGTATATATTTCACATCTCTTTTTTTAAATTATTTTTTATCTTATATACTTCACATCTCCTTTTTCTAAATAACTATTATAACTTTAAATAACTATCTATACTATATCAATTCTGTAATTTTTTGCTCTTCTACTCTTTGGATTTCTTATATATATATATTAGTATGTAAAAGGTACTTCATGCCGTATATTGAAATAAATAAATATAATTGAAATTATGAGTAAATAATGCGTACCGTATATTGCTTAAGATTTTACACTTTTACATTATTACATTGATTTTATACTCTTACA
This sequence comes from Agrypnia vestita, assembly GCA_016648135.1. NCBI lineage: Eukaryota > Metazoa > Arthropoda > Insecta > Trichoptera > Phryganeidae > Agrypnia > Agrypnia vestita. The sequence continues at coordinate 54,221 of JADDOH010007300.1, read as the reverse complement.
TTACTTACTTACTGGAAAAACTTATTTTGTGTTCATTTTTTGCATCGTAACAACACACATATTTTTTGCGCACATTCTTTTGAATGCGGTCTAGCTATAATTCATTTATTTTTGGGAAAGTTGCCTGCAAATCTTAAAATTAACATACATATCGTCTCTGTATATATAATAAAGCCAATGTGCCGTTTAATACATTCTCAGGTGAATGAATCAATTTGTCAATTTTTTTATATAAATATTAGAGATATACTAAAACAAACATTTCCATTCATCTGGAAAGTCTGGCTAGTAATTATTTAAAATATTTTTTATAAATCTAGTCTGTGCAATTATTTTTTAAAAGAGTTCCATTCGTTTATCTCAGAATGCACTGAAACGGCTAAAACATAGACTTAATTGTATATACAGCGACGATACGATAAAAAAATAGTAAAGTATGTCAATTATGAACTTTCAGCTGTGATTGTTAAATGATATGAGCAAAGCGTAACAGTTAATAATGAATAATTTAAATATGACTGACTTCCTGGCGTCTGAATGGGGCTTAAACAATTTCCTCCATTTTACATATTATTCTGATTTTTGGCTTTGGAAGAATTTTCCTACATTAACCCCAACTACAAACCATTTCTCTCCAGTCCTGAATTTCTGCTAGTCACTGTGTCACTGACTACCAGAAATTCTACTAACAGTTGTCGCTTTATCTTAGTTTTGGTCTCTCCAAACTTCTGGGCTGCGTTGATATTATATTCAACTATAACTCCGGTAATTGCTGTAGTATCTACATTCATTACAATTAAAATGATGTGTGCTCACCAACACAATTTAAAAAATAACTGTCTGCTGCTCGTGTAATACCATATAAATCAAAACTATGTATTAGAACAACGATGTTATAAATAATGTAGAATCGTACATTTTTACCAGAAACCTCAGTTACAATTTATTATTTTTCATTGTCATCCAATAAGTGATGTTCTGTCGATTCTAAAACCAAAAATTTCGTTGTTTAAAAATAATATCACAAATTATTTGAAACCAGTGGCGTAGTCTTTATTTTACAAAACCGGCAAAGAAAACTTATAAATTAAAATTCAAACTTTTATATTTTTATTATTAATAAAAATGTACTTTGTTTTCACAAATCAAAGTATTTTAATTTAATGTAATGTGTTTCGTTTTGTAATGTATTTTTTTGTGAAAAAAAGTAGCTACATTTTATTAATTATATTAATAATGTCTTAATCCCTATATTAATGAAATAATATTTAATTACAAAATAATTTTTCTCTTTTTGAAGAAGTTTCATATTGTTGATTGGAAATATTGAAATTGGGAATACTTACTTCAAACAATTACATAATATCTTTGCACAACTAACTTATATTGTTTATTTATTATTATTATTTATTTATTATTAACTTTAAAACAAGTTTTAGTTAGGTATATAAAAATCTTTGTAACTTTCTTGTACAGTTAAAAGCCAACTAGGGTATTCATTAATACTATATAAATACATTAATAAATATTTTACATTCTCAGAAATATTTATTGTTTACTTAGTTATTTACTAATTTAAATACATTTAGTTTTTAAAAAAAGATCCTTAAATAACACTATTTTTAAAATTAAAATGAGTTATCTGCTGGTTGGAAAATATTTTTTTCTAAATTTTGCTAAGTTACACTCTAGGACCCTGAAAAATAATAATATTTTATTTTCTTCCTGCCTGAACAAAGTTTGCATACATCGTTTCTCTTAAGGGCATGAGAAACGGGCATAAAAAAAAACACCTTCTCTCCCATATCAACCAACTTGTTGAATTGCAAGCAATGCAGAAAATAGCGCAATGAATAGTTCTGCGGAAGCATTTTTTAGACGTCTCTTCTATAAAAGTATTTTTTCACTAAATCTTCAAAAAAAATTATACCATTAACATCGCAGAGTTTCCTTTCTATATAATTCAAAACAAAGAGATTTAATGAAAATAGTTTACGAAGTTGGAGTTAACTAATTTTCGAGAGAACCGTAACTTCATGAAATGCGTCCAATTCAATGCAGAATAGAAAAACAATACAAACTTCCATAATGTTGCCCATTCATATACAATGTTATGTTGTATCCTTTTATTTCAGGACCCATTCTGATAAAGTTTCATACTCTTGTTTGTCTCTTGAGTTTCTCTTTGTGTGCAACTTTAGCTATTAAAACAGAGTTATTTAGTGACCCCTCCATGGTGAAGGTTTTTTTATGAGGTTTAATAAACAACCTTCACTTATGACAATAAAAACGGAAGTTTTTTATGAACTGAAAACATGGAATTTAATTTAATTTGAAAATAAATTTTCAAATTTTATTTTTTTAAAGTTTCTATGTGTCTAGCATCACTGCAACACAACGTTAAATATCAAGCGAACAATATTGTTTTAACAGATCACGTTGTCCCAGAAAGTTCAATTCGTCGGTTGTTACCAGATTCGTTCTCTCTCTGTTTCATCATGTTTTATCTCTCATTCATTATTTTTTCAAAAAATAACAAAATGTATGAAGAACGGTTGCATTAAGAGTGAATGATGGTTCACCTTCAATATTTTTAAACTACTATTTATGTTCAAATAGTGCCGGAAGACCAAAACTGCGGTGGTTAGATTGTGTCGTTGCGGACTGCCTTGCCCTGGGGCAGTAAAACTGTAAAATGGCAGCCAGCGACAGAGCAGCATGGAGGACTTGGAGGCAGCTAGGACCCACCAAGAGTTGTAACGCTGAAGATGGACGGACGGATTCATGTTCGAATATTAAGTTTTTGGCAAGAAAACTTGCTCCAACGAGTGAGTTTATTTTGTTATTTTGATTTTTTTAATGTCTGAAATGATAAAATATTATGATTGGTATTATTAATATTATTAATATTTAAAGCATTCACTTTGGGGCTAGACATTATAACAGATTGTTAGTAAACTTTGTAAAAACCACTACCAGATTTTAGGTCTACCGGTTTCTACCGGAAGAGACGGGTACGTCTCGAAACCGGTTACAAAGTTAACTAACAATCTGTTATTATTATTGGATATTAATGGATATATATATATATAATATATATATAATATATATATCTATTATATATAATATGCAGCAAATTTTTGAATAAGTTAAAACTTTTCATGAACACAATTACTGGATCATTCGAATTAGGCGTATTTTAGTGTATATTTTAATAAATCGTATGTATGTCATATGTGCATAAAAATAATATTGCTTCATACTCAAGTGAAATAATAGATATTACATTACCAGTGGCGAAATTAATATACAGGTTCACGGAAATATATCTCGTTATCGTGAGTTAAAGTGAAACGTGGTATATAAATAACATACATATATACATACTACTTCCAAAATTTGATCATGGTGGAATCGATGAACGCTATATTCCATAAAGTGTTCGCTTAAGTCAGCCATCTAACATGTCGTAAGCCCTATAAATAGCCAAAGGCAGCCAGATGTTCAATTTAAAAAAAACGTATTTGCGCCAAAACGTTAGATTTATTTTATACTTCACTTTGCTACTGAAATATTATTTTAAGGTACTGTCTTCTAAAAAAGCTTAGAGTTAAAAATAATTTTTAATTTTCTTTATAATTACAAAAATGGCTTAAAATAATATACATTAGGTTTAAAATATGCTAGTTTTTTAGAACTTTTATTCTTTCATAAATAACTATAATTTTATACATGAAAATGAAAGTATAAAAGAAAGTTGTTTTATAAAAAAAATGAGAATAGAAGAGAGAATTGATATTTGGTACATGGTATTGACAAAATAGTTTATATAATTAGCAGAATTCTCACAATCGTTTCACTTAACATCAACTCCATTTATATTTGTTATATTTCAAAATGGATCGTCTGTAACTGTCTTACGGCTTAGTTAAGACTTTTTGAGAACGGATAAGAATATTTTATGTAACCACAAATATTGATTAAACATAAATTGAAGCTTTGCGAGTGAAGCTGCTATCTGGACGAGGTACGGTAGAGAAGTAAAACGAGGTACGGAACGCCCAGCCATGATTGCGTAATGCGCGCGTCTTTAAGCTATGCTCTTCCACCCGCAATAGTTAGAGCGGTGTTAGTTTAGCTTTGTATTCACAGATTCCGTCTCTTGTCCAGCTCACCATAAATGTATTTCTGTACGAGTGCCATTCGGCTTAAGATTTGAGTCTTGTCGCCTCCATACTAGACTACGATATTGTTTTTTCCTTGGAATGTTGATGAACCTGTTAACGTCAGACGATATCTTTTGTCTTGAAATCTGAATTAAAAAGATAATAATCTTATCAATAAATTTATCGACTGTGGCTGAAACAATAGGGCAGGAAAATTCTTGTCTCTATAGAGGTATAAAATTCTTGTCTCTATAGAGGTATATAATGCACCATCTAAATTGCAATTTTGTGTAATAAACCGAGACACGGCGCACGGCGGCAGCACCCAGACAAGCTAACGACTTTTGCTAATATTTACGGCAATATTAGTTTACAGAATAAGTCGAATTGGTTGTAAAACAAAACATTAATTTTCAGTAGGTAGGAAGATTGAAAAATAAATAAAAATTATATACACTTATTTTCCCATTAGAATTCAATTAAATAAATATACACTGCAGTCATGTCAATCAATAAAAATAAGTGTAATTATAGTTTAACATTTTGCAAAATATCACTCAGAAATCATTTTATTTTAAACTTTTTATATTGGTCATTTTTGATTCGATAATCAAAACAGGAATCCACAAATTAAGTATTGTAAAATAGCTTTGTTACACACTGTAAATGAAAAATAAAGAATTATAGTAAATATTGTATTGAGAAAAAATGATTTATCGGAACATAATGGATACTTTTGGGGATATTTACTATCAAAATACATAATGTCCTTCACTACTAGGTGGCGCAAATAATGGTGAGATAAAAACGATGTGATGTAAAAATAAATAAAAAATATGCATAATTATCTATTAATAATGTCCGTCACTGACGCTACCAGGCCGCAGCACTATGCTAGATAGCGCTGCAACCAAAATATACGAGTAAAATAAAAGTACGTTAGTTTGTAAATAGTTTTATGGTGTACCTAAGTGGGTACTTTTGATATATTTTTGAACACCTTAGTATTAGCTTATCAAACAAATGACTATTCCGCAACAGTGCATATCGAATACTAATAAGGACCACTAAAATTATATTATATTTCACAGGAAGAAAACTTTTTCATTTGTTATATATTATATTTAGAAATATCGCATTGCTCTACCATGATGAGTACAAATAAGCTTTTTCTTATACGCATCATGTCAGAGAAATGTCCTCGTTTTCTTTCTATCTTGTTCTAGAATATTTCTTAAAAATTAATAAATACTACAATGTCCTAGAATATCGGAGGAGGCGATATTTCATATAATTAACATACACATCAATATTGTAACGGGATGGTAAAATAAATAACATACAGTATCCCTTATAATATTTCAATTTGAAACAATACTATAGAAAGTCCTAGAATATTCTAGAGCACTCTAGAATTATCTACAACATTCGGGAGACAACTGGAATAGCCTAGAAGTGACGAAAACCTTATTATAAACACTAAAAAATAAAATATTGTTCTGGAGAATTCGAAAACCAGCGTGTCGAGTATAAATATAAAAACAGCACCGCGCTGCGTAATTAACTTTTGTTTTGACATTTCCATAGACGCGATATGAACCGCGGGACGACGACCACTGTGGCTAGTCGTGGAATTTTGAAGCGATACATAGGTATTAAGCGAAACAATCGAGCGAAGTACCTAAGTGATTGGCAAAATAAATAAGTGCAGCTTCTACGTGCTAAAATTGAAAGAAATGCTCACAGTAGAGTGATGAGTTGCATAATAGGGTGATTCAAGAATAGTGTATTAATTTAATTCGTGTATTCCTACACTAAATAATTAACAAATCAACCGCTTATTAATTATCAGTGTTTTCATTTGTCTCCCAAAGCCACTATCTGTGACAGTATTTTTACAAGATGTGCTAGAAATAGAAAAAATCTTACCAGATACCAAGGTTTTTTTTAAACATCACACAATTTAATTATGTATTAAAATATTTTTTTTTCTCACGGGTGTTTTTTTATATCCTGGGTGCCAAAAATTTAATCTTCGATGGGAAGGTTCATTCAGTTGACTTTGATTCAGTCATGTGAATTCTTCACTTTTAATCAATCAATCGTTTATTTATCCATATTTTTTTCTGACGTAGGAAGAGCTGCTCACCAAAAATTTTCCATCAAAAAAATTGTCTATCAAAAATCATCGCTGACGTAGGGAGATACACGTTTGCTGAGTTTAATAAGGGAAAGGTTAATATAAAAAAATTACGCAGTATTACGATTATATATGTATACAACAACACATTGCATGTATTCTACCACCTCAGCATGAAACATGTTTTTTTGATTCACTCCGCCTCACCTCCTATGCAAATCACTGTAATTTGTTTTGGTCTCTTCAAATATGGTCTTCTGATATATTTACATAATTTCAAGTTTAGATGGTGTTCTTTTGAAAGGATGTTTGCATACTTTTTATACATCTATTGTATTATCCTTGTGCTGCCTACAATTGGATGTAGTTGTCAAAAGAGATAAGGATCCAATCCAACAGTCACTATACATGATATTGACGTTTGAAGTTTATAAGATATCCATTGGTATTTGTTTTAAAATTAATTAATTGAAAATATGATTTTGTGTGTAGAATAGTAATAATTTTATATTGTTAATAGTATCATTAGATGTATTTCTCGAGGCATATTTAAATTTATTTGATTGTTTATAATGAAGTAAATTAAGCTGCCGAACATTTTAGTTGGTTTTAAGGTTTCTTAAAAATTAATACACATTAATTTTTTGCCTGGATCTTTTTTACAGATTGATTTATAACATCAGTGCACTGAAGTCGTTTTAATAATACTGTGTTTTGAATGTTTTTCGCGTAACTACACCCAATTTTCTTCATATTTGGTGTGGGTACCCATAACGATGTTCCCATAATATGACCCCTTCTTCGCGAACTTCCTATTATGAAATTTCACGCATTTATTTAGCGCAGTTTCGTGTCACATTTAACCCGAAAATCTTAAAAATATTTTCTTATTTTGTATCCTCATCTTAATTAAAAACAATTTACATTTTTGGCATTCACAATTTATCCTACATTCATTACATAATTTTAAAGGGAGGTCGATTTAACCTTTTCCTTGCCATGCTTAAATATAAACGTTCGTTCCGGGACTCTAAACTCAATGTATATATAGACTTCTAGGATTTTTATGTCGGATATATGAATATTTTACATTTATTACTTAATTGCTAATATATATGTAAAGCGAATTGGGACCCACCGCAAACCCAAGGCCATTTTATGACCAATAGCTCCCATATCGGCATTATTTTAATGCTAAAGCGGTCATACTCGCTACGTCGCTACGTTGCTGTGTAAGCAGCACGGTCAGGCAACCTCACAAAACATCTTCACTGCCGATGTGGAACAAGGTATGTATTTATATAGTTGTTGATTAATTTAATGTTGTAAAAGTATAGAACGACGGAAATGAACAGAAAATAACATCCTCCACCCCCTCTGACATCGCTGACGCTGTTTCGCAATGGACAAATGAACGAACAAAAATGACTTGATGAACAAAAATTTTTTGATAAATGAATTTGTTACATCCAGCAAATACGAATATATTGTAATTTTATTATCCAATACATAAATATATTAGGAAAGATACCTTAAACATTAACTCCGTATTAAAAATCAGTTAACATCATTGGAGACGAATTGTTGAAATTGAAATCACACGCGATTTGGTATATTTATTTACGTATTTATTTTTATTTCGTTATTTGCTTTATTGAAAACGGTTGCCTTCCATTTCCTTAATTATTATATTATTTATATTTAAACGCCATAAGAGGATTATATATCAAGGTTATTTATGACAAATTTATTATTTTTCTATTTAAAAAAATGACTAAATTACTTTACCATCGGGGGGAAAAGGTTAAGCACTATCGACATTCGGTTTATCTTTGGTGCGCCAAAGTGTTTTCGGTGAGTTTAAAAATATCTCACTGGCTAAAAGCTTCTTCGAACTATATTGAATTAGAGCCAGACTAACGGTGACAGTCCACAGCCAGTTGAAAACATGGTATAGGACTGTAAGTCGTTAAGACTAAACCGTGTTTAAACTCAATGAGTGACTGAAATGCCTATATTTTTTTTCAAATGAAAAATCATAAATCTATCATACAAATCTACAATATTGGTATCTGTTTTTCGTTATGCTGTTTTATTGTTATAATTATTTTATTAAGATTTTTTAAATATATTTTTGGGGTACCTATAAAACCTTAAAACGGAATAAAACATGTGTTATTGGCCATTGGCTTTATTCGAAATATAATTTAATGCCATTACTGTTTCAATATGATTACGATTCCATGATTTTTGTAATAAATTTACACAATTTACAAGCGTTGTTCTGGCGCAAGTCTATTCATGTAAAATGATAAATCAACCTGAGCACGAATCAAAAATGATGACTATTTTGTGTGCTTTATTTCATTTTTAAGCCCTCTACCTCTAAAAAAACAACTTATGGATTTATATGATTTCTTTGAAAATAATTTATTAAAATGCAATTAATTATTTAGGGAATACAAAGTGCAAATTTTCAAATCAACGACGTTAAAAAATGTCTTAATATGATTATTTACTCTCACTTTTACCATGCGTTTAATTTTCTCTTTTATTTATGCCAAGATCGAAGTAAGACAACTAAAAACCCTTTTCAAAATCATAAAAGTTTTTAAATTTTTTCAATTACTTAGTTTTACTTAAAATTTTTAACTAATAAACTAATTTTTTTCTTAGAATTTGTGAATATTTTAAAGAATATATATTTGTAAGCCAGAAAAACACATAATATGCGAGGGCGGAATTGGACACGTATAACGATAATCTATACTACGTTAGAAGCTTGTATTTGACACGTGTAACGATAACTTATTCTAACTTAGAATCCTTATCTTTACGGGACAAATTAAACTGTATAAATGTCAATGATTTAGAGAATCAGATCAAAGGACTTTTCACTGTGAGGATTCCTCAGACTTCTGGTAGGTAGGCCTTTGCTAATAATATAATAGTTTATACACAGAACTTTAATATCTAAAGTCGAAAACTTTTATTCACTTTTGATTAAATAGGATATTTATATTTTCGATAAACAAATCTTAAGTATGAAGCACGAATAGCTAAGCCATTAGGCGATCTGAGGAGAATATGACGTCATAAAATGGCTAGACCAAAATTAAAAACAAATGAATTGTTACGGCGTCGTGGCGGTGGGAGACAAATGAAAACGCTTGTCATTAATTAAGCATTTTATGATGAAGTTTTTTATATGGGAAACGTGTACGTATTTTTTTTGGTATTGGGGTGACCCAGATCATATGACTTGTATTAGCTGACTTAACCCATTACTGCATAAAGTTTGCTTTAGTACTAAATCTAATTATTATGTTAAATAATGGACAGTTGGGGTCATATAAAAAATCCAGTTAGTAAAAAACGGAGCATGTATACATAGTTATGATTTTATGACCCGTCCGATATATCGGACGCTATGCACAACGGAACCATACACTTCTTTAGGGCTAGAAAACTGTCCGCTAACTTTTGGCGGACAGTTCTCAACACGGTTGGCCCGTATTGTGCCAGTTGCATAGTAGCCTTACTTTCGCAGATGTCTCAATGACAAAGATGTGAAAAAGTTGTCAAAGTATATTTTTATGCCACTTTGGCTGTAACTTTCCGAGCTCTATTAGAATGAGAATTACATCCCCGCCTAATCCGAAATCTTTCTTTTCTGCATTTTTCCCTGTATACACGCTAAAAGCCACCATATAACCAGTGCTGGCACACATAGCCCAATTTTTGAAGCCAAATCTTATCGGCTTTCCTCAAATAAATTGTTTGGCGTAATGTTTTCCATAGTATGGGATCATACTTTCGTCGACGCTATAATACTCATCTAATCCATAGTATTTTCGGAAAGATTCACCCAGACTATCTAGCAGTGGACGCAACTTATACAGCCTGTCAGAAGAAGCTGATAATAATGTATTATCATTCAGGTGTAAAGATTGGAGTATCGCTTCAAATCTGTTATATCTTATATTTCCTGCAAGAACTTTCGGCACATCATTATCTCTAGAAAAATACAGTCTTTTATTTGGTAACTTGGCATAGCCCGACAATAACATTACACCGAAAATAACGTAAATTTCATCTTCTATAATCATCAAAGTTTTATTTTTCTGACCCGCTTAAAGATTTGTTAGGTCTACAATGTGTCTTACTAAATCTTTGTGAAAAAAGAGCTTGAAATAATCTAAGGGGTCTTGACTATTTTGACTTTCTTCTGATGTTGGTTGTGTGCTGTATTCTGGGCATTTGAAGTTAGGTAATTATTTTTTCCATAATATTGTTCTTTTATTTTTAGCCTAAGACTTTTTTGGTGGATTATTACGCGCTTTTAGAGAAGAAAGTTGTTCATTATCTTCATCATCGCTTTCTTCACTCGATGAAGGTGCCTGCAAAATTTCAGTATTTGATGATTGGATACCTGAAGATACTGACGGCATAGATAGCATCATCTCGCTTTGCTTGTAATCGTTATAGATTACATCTACTTTGAATCAATGTGCGTCCCAAATGGTTTAGGTTGGCATCATGTTCATCGTCAGACTTGTCACTGTTCTCATCCGTAGCCTGACCACTCCGTTCAATAAGTGGCTCAACGTAAATAAGGTTCACCGCGGTATCATTGTCATCTTCGCATTCTAAAGCCGATAAAATTTCGTGCATCTTCAAGCTGTAAAAGTTGTCTTTTATTATTTTATCAAACACAAACCTTAGAGCCCGCTATGCATAACGTCCGATATATCGGACGGCATCAAAATCACACACATAAGAAGCAAAGTAACAATTTGGACATAAAATAAAGCTTATTTTTACATAGGTACATATTATTTCATCAAATATTATACATTTTTTAAAATTTTTATCGTAAGTATTACAAGAAAAATAAAATAATGCTTACCATATTCTTAAAACAGCCCGACCATGATCCGCCATTTTCGAAAATGACAAATAACAAGCAAAATATGGTATTTAACCGTTTCAAATGGGGTTCCCAATATAAAAAAAATATTAAACTATCGTTCAAAACAAAGAAACTACCAAATCATTTGTTTTTTCTACCAAATATATTAAATTTACTTGCGTCCGATATATCGGACGCTATGCTGTAATGGGTTAAGTGATCCCTTTACAGAATGTAACCCTCAGCAATTCCACATAAGAAGGTAAGAACATGAACACATTATTATTTATTTCATATATTCGAATGTACATTATATTTCATATATCCGAATGGACTACACTTGAAACATCTACGGTCCTTCTCATGATTCTAGTACACAGAGATTTAGAGTAATGATACCTCCATATTTTGAAAGTGAATATAAAGAAATATTTTTTTAAATTTATTACTTTATAGCTTAATTTAACATTATAAATCAATATAAATTTAATTATTAATAAAATTATGTCACTAGACACGAATTAGATTGGAGCACTTTTCGTAAATACATCCAATTTCGCATTAATCGTCACTTATCACTCGCCTGTGGAATTCTTTATACACATGTTTTCCAAATATTCGTTCATCTGTTGAACACTTTATTCACTACTGAATGCTTTTTATGTACCGTCATTATTTTTGCCGCTACTTATTTTAGTGCCTTATCCATTTAAGGGACGTTGGCTATTAGAACCTTGTTTATCGCATTGTGCTTTGCCACTTATCCTACTGAATCACCTCTTCTCTTCTCTTCTTTGGTTTCAAAACCAACTGAAGTTCCGCACGTGTTTTCTGCGTAATTTATAAACGCTCGAGTTCTAGAAACTTCTTTTGGTGCAAAGCGTTTTTTGGTGCATATGGGTTTTCCCCAAAATATTCCAGTCCGCCCGGGAGCCATCATTCGGCATTCTCCTTGATTTTAAAAATCTCGTGACATTATTTAAATTGTTTGGTACATTTTCATGAGACAAGTGACACGGAAAGGCATCCTTATAATGATGAAAATAATTTATCAATTTTAATTTTATTTATAATTAATAATTTCGGTAGCATTATATTGGATCCCTTCACATCTGTAACGAAAAAATAATATAAATAGCAATTATCATACAATACTGACAAAATTTGAATTATAAAACACAGTTACTTAGGTTGGCTTGAAAAAGAGTGGATGAGTCGCATTATACAAATACATTTTTTTAGAAATACAAATTTCATTTAGCACTGAAAATTTACAAAATGTTTTGTTTTTTTCCCACGTTATTTCAATAAAATGCGCTACAAAATGCAATCGTAGACAAGTTTGTTAGTTGACAATCGACTTTGAATGGGATAGACGTCATGAAAGTCCATTTTATCAACAAAATTTTCCTGAGAATTTTGCATCTGTAACCAGGTTTTCTGAAAAATCGAGTCAGTGAAATACACGACAGAATAGTCCAGAGAACTCACAAATAAAATAAATTAAGGTAGTAAAAATGTTTTCTTTTATTAACTAAATTTTCTTACATACGTGGTTGCGGAAAATTCGCTATCCAGCACCTTTTGAGGTCTTCCAACGCCTTTTAAATTCTCCCAAGGTCCCCACTTTAGAACTATAAGAGTCCACATTTTGGCATCCTGACTTGTAACAAGCCCTGCCCATTACAATTTGAACTTCGTTACACGATTCATGATATACAATACTAATTTTATTTTATTTATTTTTTCTCTTTTTTTTTTTTTTTTTTTTTTTTTTTTTTTTTTTTTTTTTTTTTTTTTTTTTTTTTTTTTTTTTTTTTATTTTTTTTTTTTTTATCTCTTAGGCTTATACCATATATCTCTCTCCATAGATCGTTGCGTGCATTTGATACGTACCAATATGCTAATAATACAATGCATCGAGACACATTACAATATTCTATTGAAAACCGAGCCGTATCCCAATTTTCGTTGAAATTTCCTCGAGAGCTGGCAAATCATTAAGGTCTCCGTTTCAACAATATATTTGTTTGATTTTATTGTATATTGTTTCCTTTGATAGCTCGCATCCCTGGTCCCGCTGCTGGCTGTCGGCGGGGCGATACATCAGCTGCAGGCTCAAAGAACTCACCCCTAAAGCAGTTAATGTTTTGAAAAGATATTTCTCGTCGGAATCATAACATTCATCATGCGAACAACTTCCTATATCTCATTTCCTACTGTACGTGAAATTCAATCGTCGAGAGAAGCTCGTGCTCAGATTGCGGAAGAAAATTTCTTTCAAACCGTCAAAGCGTTTTGTGAGATGCATGAATTTGAATGAAAAATGTACACTAAAAAATTTAAAATTCCGTGGATGGTCTGACTCTCAGATTAATTAAAGGGTTGATCAATGAAAACTTTTTCTGTTTATTTAAAATGGATTTGAAGTCCTGGCGCCATCTATGTAGCTCTACTCAAAGGTATTTGAGAAGCATCGCAATTAAAAAATAATAAATTTCTTCCATGGAGGAAAAAAGATGTCTCTACGAAAAGTTACCGAACATATTTGACGAATTTTATATAACATTTTGATATTTTTACACTGGACACAATTATAGACATAATAATATTTCATATACCACATCAAACACATCACACAGAGACTTTGTGAGCTGGCACATGAAAAGAAGCAAGATGTTATTAGTTGGCGAGAAAATAATAAATACACCTTTCTCCAAAATATGTTTACAAGTTTTTGTTTTGAGAGACAATTAAACGCACTGGAAATTAAGTGTAAAGATTTATTTGATAGTAATTAAATAATTATTAAATGGACAAAGTCGATTAACACTAAATCAATTAATACACTATTCCCTAAATCACACTATGGGGCAATTTGTCACTCCTCTATGAACTCTTTATTATCGCTGGGTAACATTTTATTTATCACTCGTCAGAACATTCAATTCTCGCACATGGAGGTCGCACTTATTTTTTTCGCCACTATCAGGTATAACTCGCTCGATATTTGTCGCCCCGAAATTCCACATCTGGCCACACCGGCCGTTACCCACGGCTCACTTCGCATCGATCGAAATGTCTAAACAAATTCTCTCGCGTCGCGGCCTAGAGCCGCTATTTACACCCAAGTGATAGTTTTTGAACTCTCGAGAAGATTTGATTCCTTTCTAGTGCTTAGGAGAAGGCTTCACTTCTAGGCTTCACCATTCTCCGGTTAGATTATTACGAATTGCATGAATCGCACTGGGATGAACCCAGTAAATAATTTCTTTCTTTTTAATTTTTTTTTTTCCGAAACATTGTCTCGCTTCGGTAGATATAAAAATTAAAAACTTGTAAGCAATTATATTTTTATTTATAACGTAATTTTTGTTATTGTCAGTCACTTGACACAAACTTTATGTGGATTTGCTGCAAAGTTCCAGTTAATGAACAATTCGCTATCCATTCACTCAGGTTTCCAATTGTTTGTCAAAATAAAACTGACTTGAATGCGTGGCCGCAAGATATATTACATATCGATATACAACATACATATATCGAATATAAGCTTCCGATATACATTTGATATTCGCGTTTTCGATCGTCTTCCAGACCTTTCTAAAACATTCAAAACGTTCGGAAACCTTTGACCAAGTTCAGTTTCTATTCCTTTTTATGTGGTCTCATTTATTTAAATTATAATAATTGTATTTTGTATAAATATACTCAGTTTTAATAAATGTAGTGACTCAGAGATAAATATCTTAACCGAGAAAGTAAAATTATTAGTAAAATTATTCGACGCAAAACTAATATTAAACGAAGTATCTTATTCATAGAAAATTATTATTATGAGAAATCTGTTGCTTTTTTCAAGATCAGATTCAAGACAGAAATACAGATGACCTTAGGGTAAATCTCTTGAATAAATTCCCATAATTGATTGCTTAGAATTGAGACCACCGGATGAAATTACACCTTGAGTTTCTTTCCCTGTCACCAAATTACGACAAAATGTATATAATTTTTCAATAAATGATTTTTAATCAGTATGTATATTTACACTCCCGCTTTAATTAAAAAAAAAACTTTATTTTGATCCTTTAAATCCAGTAGGACCGGAGGCTCAAAGGTACCACCTTAAAGGTATTTGTTTATGTTTATCCCATCATAATTTGTCCGTCATTTAATCATATTTTTTACGCTTTTATAAGCCATTCGGCCCAATTAATGAAGCATAATACACCACAAAAACACCCAGATTTTAATTAATCATGTAGTTTTATTGTAATCTCATAGAAAATCAAACTCGGAACCTTGCCATACTCATTTGAGTAGTACACGATCGAAAGCCTTTTCCAGGTCAATAAACGACAAATAAATTTTTAGGTATTTTTCCATTAGGACTCTTATTGTGTGGACTGGGTCAGTAGTTGATTTTGCCGTTGTAAAACCGTATTGGTTTGGTGTAATTTGTGTCATTTTTATTATCCGTGCATTTATTATCTTCTCCCATATTTTTAGTGTGTGTGAAATTAATTTTATTGCCTTATAATTTACACACTGTTCAATTTCTCCCTTATTTTTACCGAAGGGTAGGTAACTATGTCGCCAAAAACTTGGAATATCTGCAATTTTATATATTTTATATTTCTATAGTCTAACGTACTTATGAATATTTTTTAGCAGAACACGAAGTGGAATTACTCAGGAAAAACACATAACAAGAACACCCTGAAATCACGTTATCGTTAACCTGGAATCCCCGGTAAGTGAATCCAGTGACGTGACCACTGGACTACGAAGACTTCCAAATTTAGTATAGTCGGAGAATATTTATTTTTATTTACAAATACAAGTCTGCCCCCCTAAGCTATTTGTGAAAATCACATTTTGAGATGAGTCCTTTGTTTATTTACGAACATTGCATAGTAAGAAACCACAATTCTTTTATATATTTTTTTTAATATTTTTTTTTTTTTTTGATATTTATTACATTATACATATGCCAAACTGCACAGCAGTTTGCCGGCATTTTGTAAATTAATAATTTTAATTAATAGTTTAGATTACTTAATGTATTAAAAATGTTTTTTTTTGGTAATTGACATATTTTACAAAACATTACGAATAAATTAAAATACGCTGTAAATGATTAAAACTTTAATTAAAATATACTTGTTGCTTAGAATAAATACACTTTTTGTGAAAAATTTAAAAACAAAATGACATTTTTCACACTCAAATAAATTATAAATTGCTTTTTACTTATGTCAAATGGTTCACAATTTCTTATTGAAATAAACTCGTATTTACCTCATTTTTTGATTTTTGCAAACAAATACCTACCTTTATACTTATAGTGATATTCTGTATTTGTATTGTAAATTAATTATAAAATTAATAAAAAATGTGTTCCGTACGCCTGGTAACACTATCAATAGCTAAATTACTTGATATTTCATTATATATATAATTTAATTTCTTAAAAAGTATAATATAATCTGAATCCTTGTTCTAATTTTTATATAGCCAGTTATTTACTCACCTTCTGATAATATTCGGACACCGCATAACGAACGCAATAAAAAATATTCTCAGTTACACATATTTTGCACTAAACATAGAGTAATCTGGTGTAGGTTAATGTTGTGTTCTTGCTCAAATAATACACACACAAGTGTGCCATGGCTTCAGTTGAGATATGGACGTAATACGTCACCAGTCAGGGTGGAGCATTGTCCGTACTTGGGCACTTGGCGCCTCGCCGTAAATCCAGGTGGCGAGGAGAGAGGGCCTGGGGGATTCCTTAACTCTATTCAGCTGACTTGTTTGATTATTTAAGGTAATGTTCCCGAGAAAGCTGTTATCCTTAAGACTGGTGCTCAAAAACTATTCAATACACCCTTCTAACCAGTAGGGGAATTCGATGTTTATAAAAACATGTTCACTCTTATTTCACACCCCTCAATTATTTTATCTATGGAATTTTTTTAAATTGTAATAATTCATTAATTTTTGTGATAATAGACATGGTTTAAAACACACACTACGCGTTGTAGTTTGTCTATACATAACATTAATTCTGCATTTTCCGGATCTGAAATACGGACGTGTTCTCGATTTTGAAAATAATTATATAGTACGAATATACCTACTATAATTCTCTACAAGTTCGAAAATCAATTACGTTTCTTACGATTTTGACTTAGCCTTAGTAACTTCGCTACTCCAAACTAGGGTAAGAATTATTATAACAACTCAAAAAAAGTTCAAATCGAGATTAGAAAATTTAGAATAATAATTAATTTTGTTATAATTTTATTTCTTTCTGGATATTGGAATAATAATTAATTGTGTTAAAATTTTATTTCTTTGTGGATATTGCTTATCGGGCAACCGACTGTTAGCTTATTGGATAGTTGGCTTTTACGGCAATTGGCTCTCGGGCAGTTGTTCGACATCCATGGAGAATACATAAGGATAAAGGGCGAGAGATCAATTTTCAATAAAATGAACACACCAAAAATAAAAAAATGACCGTTCCTCGCTAATTATCGTTAGGGCCAGGATCAAGAAGGGTGAAGAATAGCAATATACACATATAGAAATAGATTAAAGGACCACAATGTACGAATGATCTTATCGAAAGCAATTTTTTGATTTCATATTGTCAGAAACCTTTCAAAGTTATCTTCCTAAGACAAATGAGTAGCTTGTTGGTCTTGTGGTTAAGACTCTCGCCTCGTGATCTAAAGGTCGAAGGTTCGATTCTCACTCCAGACAAACAAGTTAATCCTATTTTCTTAGCACAAGCGTTCAGCTTATTTTGAAAATAGTAAGAATATTGATGTGACACGAATTCCGTGTTCGCATCTCTATTTTTTTTAAATTTAAAAAAAAATGTCCCATTGAAGAGCACTCCTTTTTTATGGAAATAATACATCAAAAGTGGTTTTGCGATTTTCTTTAATTTAATAGATTAAATTGGAAAATTAATAATACGACGATTATTAATGATGAATAAAATTAACTGTTTTTTTTCTCTTCAGTTAAATTCAATATTAAATATTTTAATACTTGAGTGTAACAGAACCTTTCATGATGTATAAAGCTTATTTTATTCAAATATACAAAACAATATAATTAATACAAATAATTGGTACTAACAAAAGGAGCCGGAATAACTGGTGTAAGGCGAAAAGGTAGTGTAACAAAAAAGGAGAGCAGAGTTGTTAAATATTATTTTGTTTAGCAGATTCATTTTTTTTATATATAAACTTTCAAAATTATTTATTTGATTATTGTTTTTGATATGATTCGCGAATTCAGAAACGTTGTTACAATTTAGACATATTTGATAATATTTCATATTTAAACCATTATGGACAGAATTTTTAAATTAGAGGAATATCGTTTTTTTTAAATATAGTAAGTGATATTGAATACTTTCGACTATTTTCAATCACCAGAAGTTTTAGTTGTAATGTAAACGCATTTCGGAAAATATTTTTCAATGTACATTTGCAGACACCAAACGCTAGTCTATAATAGGTAAATTACAATTATAATAATTTCGTTGTCTGTCCGTTCGTCTATCCGCTCGTCCGTCTGTCTGTCCATCCGTCCATTCGTCTATTGTAACTTCGTGTAACTTCCTTTTTTTCATTTTTATAGTAATTTGTATCTAATTCTTTTTTAAATTTTTTTTTATTAATTCTTTTTTATATAAAAGTATATAAATAATTATTCCTAAGGAAACGATGTATAAAAGTACAGTCATTTTTGACGGGTTACAGCTAGTAACATAGTATTTGATAAACTCAAGTAGAGAAAACATATAAAAGTTATATTCCATCCGAAGTGACCATTCTATAATTTTAGTAACAAGTTCACATAAGCTGGTTGGATTCCGCTGCTGCCTGCATCGGCCTTTTCAACAAGCCCGAGTTTAAAACTCATTTTGGTAGCCGTCGGCAAACCACCCGGGCTTCCGGACATCGCTACATCGCTACGCGACTGGTGCATTGTTTCGAATTGACACAATTCAGAAAAAATTAACAGTGCCATCGTTACATAGCGTCTAAAATTCAAAGCACGAGAAGATAATAGAGTGGGGTAAGAAAGTGACATTTGGAACACCAACAAAAGCGCTGTTCGAAAAATACTAAGAATAATATTGCAACGTGGCGCGGCCGGGGGAGATAAATTTAACACTAATACAATTGAATTTTTTTATTAATTCACCGAGAAGTCACTAGACATTAATTTAATTTGAGCACTTTTCATTAATTTATACTTTTTCACAATTAATCACTCGTCTATGCAACACTTTTTTGCATTAATTAGTTGCAATAAAGTATGATATATGGAGCGAATGTTGAAGACAACAAGAAAAGAGAGCGTCCGCGAAACACCCAACATGATCAGGTAATACAAGTATTGAAGGCGCTGCTCAATAACCGTAGAGCATGCATGAGAAGGTGAATGAATATAGTCGAAGCAAATAGTATACCAGGATAGAGGAATATGGCATTATATCATATCTGCGGTTCGGTGAAACGTCGGGATGCTTAGTTAGTTCGGTTAGGTACTCTACTTAATTTACTGTCGTTGCCCGCACTCGCTCGCTCGCCACATTGAATGGTCGTTGGATCCCTATGTTCCATGTCAAACGTCAAAAAAAATAATCTCGCTCCTTCGTACGCGCGCCAGGCTTTTTATAGGTGGCATCGCTTTATAGGTGTTTCGACGACTGTCTTCCGGTGGTCGCACTTTTTCACTTGTCGACAAGACTGTCCTAAGCGATTCCAGAGTGTTCTATAGTGTTGTTGTCTTCGAGAAATTGACAAATGGTTTTGATAGTGTGTTATTCCTTTTGGCGTATTTTTTTTTGGTATGTTTTTTATATTAAATCATATGTAAAGTGTTAAATGCTGATGAAAATTTTTTCACAGATAATCGCCCCATTTTTGCAGACTCTAAATACTGTAATGTAATAAAAACATTTTATTTAAAAATATTAAATTAAAAGTGTGTTTTCAAATAAATACATTTAAAAAATATATAATTCAACAAACCTAATTATGGATCATTTTATATGGGCTATCAAGGGGAGAATCAACTTGGTGGGTCTCCTGAGACGGGACAAATCACACAAAGTCTTAATTCACTATATGGGTAATAATATTTAAGATTAAGCGGTTTCAATGGAGACACTCATTATCCTCAGAGGCACTAATAGAAATGACAATAAAAATAAAAATAATTTGGAACAATATAATGTTTGGGAAAGGGGCGGGGGAAGGGGGTAATGATTACCCCTCCCCTCCTCATTTATTATATAGTTACAAATTGTTTAGTATGTTACAAATTATTGTTACAAATTGTTTATGTTACAAATTATTGTTGTTATTATATATCGATCTAAGGTGATAACATGATAAAAAAAATTACCTACCTCAGAACAGGTATTTTAATATATTGCCACGGGACGGGGCTTTGGAAAGCAAATGAAAAACAATTAATTAATTTAGTTAAATTTATTAAAAAAGAGAGTCCTGGAAGAGTTAAATTTTATACTGTTCTTAATTTTGTATTGGCTAAATATCTTTTTTTTTCCGAACGAACGTTTCACACACTTATTACGAACTGTCCTTAATTCGCACTAATTGACGCTATTTATATTCCTTAGATCGCTTCTGATAAACTCCGTTAGATGTTTGCTTGTAGAAACAATTCACCTTGGTTTCCTCTTCACTTGCTCTGGTCAGTTTCAAATATCGCGTGTTTTAATATCACGAAAGACTGGTTCTAATATCACACGGTGGTTTAAATATCACACTGGTTCGCTCGGTAGTATTCATTCATAGAAAGATTCATTCTAGAGGTAACGAGAAACATGTGGAATGTTCTAGGCTGTTCTACCGTACACTTTACCATGAAATATAATGTGGTTGAATACTCCAGAAAGATAACGCTGTCACGATTGAGTGACCCTGGATTGCGTGCATAACAGTCCACCATCACGGTTGACTGCACGCCATCGCGTGCCACCGATGTTTATTTTTAGCACTTTTTGTATATATTCAGCCTCGTTACAGCACATCGCGCGAGTTAGGTAGTGGCCAAGAGGCTTGCTACATTTTATCCTATATTTATATGTATTTTGTGTGTGTGTGTCTGTGTCTACATTTCTGTAAAAATTGGTTTTATTCCCATAGTGCTATTAAAAAAATACAGTATATATCATTTCCAGGGTAACGGGAAAATACCAAGAAACATCATTTTATATCATTGTGCGATTCTTTGATTCTGTAGTTATGATTTTGTCTAGATGTTGACTCTCTGTTAATTCAAATACAAAATTTATTTAAACCAACATAAGGGTTGTATTAATATGAACAATATTAAGCAAAAATAAATTAATATCTATTCGATATGATATAGAAATAGCTGACGTGAGTTGACTATTTTTATTTGTGTATTCTGAGAAGTTTGCATAGTAATTTATGTATTTTAATTGTGAAATTGTTCTAGAGCACCTGCAAATATTGGTCACCTTCTCCCGTAGTAGATAAATCCACGTTAAAGGAGTTGTATTTCGAGAGTAATTTATTACTTACACTAATACAAACTACGTCTAACAAAGGCATTTGTTACTATTATACATTATTACTATTCAAGATACAGATTAGGGAAATGCTAAACTCAGCGAAATGCAAAGCAGTTTGTGTTTATATATTTCTCAAATCGTATCAATGAAAAATGAGTTCAGTAATGACTAATCCTAGTACCAAATAAAAAATGAATATTTCTATTTGTTCCCAAGTATATTTTTAAAAATGCAGATATTTCATTTATCTTATCGCGTTTATTTATTACCATTTTAATTACTTTGGTTCAGCTTCATCGGAAGTTCCAGTTGAAGTATGTTTATAATGTCAAGATACAACAAAAATAAAGGCGACTTACAGTATGATGATGGAAAATTATTGGTTTTTAAATGATATGCTACGATTGATTTTAATGTAAAGTATGGAGAAAATATTAAACTATTGTCGCGAATTCGCGGCGGTGGGATCCTAATGAAAATGGGTACTTAAAATTAATAAAAAAAAATTAATGCAGTCACCAGACACAAACTTCCGCAAGTCACTCTTCTAGAATATTCATACAAGAATATTCCACAGATCTCTGGTATACTTTATTCGCGCCGTTTCTGTGGCCAATCGCATGGATTCCATTTATTCGTTTGTTTTTTACTGTTTCTATGGCTTCGTCAATTGTCACTAGCCCAGATCTATCGTTTGTTAAAAAAATATTTTCTCTCGAATTTTCTCACATATTCCCGTGCTTTCTACCAGTTTTAAGATATTTCGTCTCTAGATACATTAGTGATGAGGTGTTGAAATCCATGCTCAAAACGCATATTTTGGTGTAGACTTGTTATTCTATTATTTTTGTCAAAAATATTTAGATTTATATCACCATATTATACAATGTTGTACTCTGTTGATTTTGTAGTAGCAAGTATATATTTCAATTGCGAGAAGAAGGTTACTTTGTTAGTATTTGGTGTAATTATTATTATTTCTGTCATATATTTTTTATACGATGGCTCTTTATGCTTTCTCTCAATTACTGCCACAGGATTTATTTTTACACAAAATTCTAAATAGTACGAATAACTGAAATGCTTTTCCTGTGTTTTTCTTTTTAAAGACAGCATTTATTTTTTTGTAATAAATCCATTTTAACATTTTTCTTCGGCTCTGAATATTCTGAGATCATTTTTAAAACGAAAATATATATTCTTAGAATTTTTTTATTAAAAATTAATATTGAAAAATGTCAAATCTCAGAATCCTGGAAACTCGACGAAGAGACTCGAAACCTTTACTTATTAAGAAAGTCTTCTGACAGTTTTTATTTTATTTTTTAGTCTTGGTAAATTCTTGTTCCAATAAAACAAATGAAGAGTATTACATCTGGAAACATTTATTATTGTCATTTTATTAAATCCGTATACAGCGTATTTAAAAACTCGCTTAGTGCTTATACCACTATCACTTATCAGATAATATTGTGTAATATTATATTTAGAGACTATTAATTAAGTAATGTAGTATTAAAATATAACAGAATGTAATTAGTTCTTGCGCTCAAACTTTATGTACAGTTTTTTAAGATGCCTGTTAAAATAAATGTCTTTATATATTATAAAAAAAACAATAAAAAAGTTTAACATTGATTAAGGTAGCTTGAAAATACTATAATGAGATTGTAAATACACATAATTGAAAATAATCCGAATACTCTGGACGTCTGAAAAAAACTGGAAACTAGAAAGCACGGTAATACGCGAGAAGATTTGAAACAAAACATCAAACACAATAATTTCGTTGTGTGTCTGTCGTAAAGTCCGTAAATCGATGAAATTAAAACATTAGATAATTAGAATACGATTATCAGCGCGCAACATTTATTGCGTGGTAACGCAAAACAATTCGTTATTATTATTTTCCTTGATTTTTCACGAGTGTATGGCTAGTTTCTAATAAATTGCGTTGCAGCCGCGAGCGAGGGAATAGTTCATTTTGACAAGCGATTCAAAGATCATAGTTTCCGGGCGAATCGAAACGGGCGGATTGTGATCCGAGCGAATATAGACATTCAGCGAATAAAGAGTACAATATTCTATTGTGACGAATCAGCGTGAAATCACGGAGTAGTGTTTCAGTTAAGTTTGTGTTTAGAGTGATTTCAAAAATTGTGTTTTATTTGGATCCCACCGCAGCCAACCCGTGACAATACGAATAATAATATGCGCAAAACACTGCAATAACATTTTATAAACCTATATAAAATTTGTTTTATCATCATAGTTTTTGGCTCCATAACCTCTGTGGTTCTTGGCTTCCTCGATTGATCTCTTTTACAAACTTTTTCTCTCTTATTTTGAATTAGTAAGACAGATATCTCATTAAAGATATAGTTTTTCCATCTTAGTTTCAGCCTTTCTGAGTTCCTGCGTTCTGTTGTAAACATTCGTTTTATTTAAGGTTAAACATTGTATCATCGCTCTATATATAAAAAATCCTTTGTGTTTTTTAGTACATTATGAAATAAACAAATCAATTAGTCAATTTTTCATATAAATAATGGACATATACTAAAAAAAAAACAGTTCCGATCATCTGGTCTGCCTAGCAATTAATAGGTGTACCCATAAGTAATCAATTATTTAAGTGGCAACAAAAAAAGAATTTAACTACATTTGATTTTATTTTTAATTGGTTAATCTCTCGTTATCTAGGACCTTTTGCCATTGTTTTGGTAGACTTTTAAGAAAAATATGCTTCTAGGTATTTTTAAAGCGTCATTATCAAACCCTACCGGGTGCCCACATCGATCGCTATCAAACAAGTCAAAATCACCATCGGAAAATTTTCTAAACCAACTTTGGCACTTATTTACTTTCAATACGTCTCCACACACATCACAAATTTTCTTTGTTGCAACCGTCGCATTAACACCCGAAAGAAAATGAAACAGCATGCAATGACGTAAATTTTCTAAGTTAGTTGATTATCCACCATTTTACAACAGAGTAATAAAAAAAAAATTTAATTGCCACAAGTCACAAGACCACGAATTATAATATTACGTATAAAACATACCTATTATTTAAAATATTTTTTAAGAATCTAGTCTGTGCAATTTTGAAAAAATGACAAATTGATCCGTTTATCTCATAATGTTTATCTCGTAAGCAGAGAATTTATTATATATATTCAGTGACGATATTATTTTTTTTACTCACAAAAAAATATAAATGATAATTTAATTCTTTGGAAAGGTACTGCTGATCGCTTGATAGTCAATTGCCTGACAAGCCAACATCCATAAAAATATATTAAAATTAGAATATACGCAAACGCAAACGTAACGAAAACATAATGTAATTTCTGATTGAAACTTTTTTCCTAGTGTGTTACTAAGAACTTAAGAATAATTCATTATAAACCATACAAAGGAATTGTTTTAAATATTCTGATGTTTATTTATGATAATATGACAAATGTGAATATTCCAGTAGGAATTGTATGAATTAAAATACTGTTTGAAATTAATCAGTTAATACATATTTTCATAAAATTAAATAACATTTTGTCGGGAAGTTAAGCTATTTGTTGATGCATTTTTTACTATCTATGTATCTTAAATTCTTCTTCCTTCTACTCTCCCAACTCATTGCCTAGGGCCCGGTTGTTTCAAATTCGATCAAAGTAAGCGTAGAGTTTAAACTGAAATTTTACGTTCTCCACCAATCAGACGATCCGTTTTCGTAAAAATCTATGCTTTTATCGACCGCTTACTTTGATCGAACTTGAAACAACCGGGCCTAGGTATGCTGTTGGGGTCGGCTCTTCTCATTTGCTGTAACATCTTCGGTTCTAGGTATCGATTTCATTCAGGATTCTTCGTTTCTCTGTAGGATTTTGTAGCATCAAGTCATCCAGGAGTTTTTTGGTCTTAGTCTGGATGACTGTCGACGAAGCTCCATAGACGTTTACTTTACGTGTGGTCAGGTGGTCCCCACCTTATATGCCTGTACTGTATTATGTGTAGTTCCTTGAGATTACTGTTTTATTAATCATTCAAGCTTATCTATGAGGACGTCTTATAAATTAATTTAATTCACAAAAACATGGGGTACCTACAAGGTAAACTCTTATTATTTTAATAACTTTGTTTAAATTACTTTGTAATATTCCTTTATTAATTACGTTCATCCATTGAAGAACACGTAGTGTTATAAAACATACCAAACATTAATATTAAATGAAATGGATACTTTGATGTCTAGCAACGTACAGGAGTAAATTTATAGTTTTAAATGTAAAGAAGCCATCAAAAATGTTGAAAACAATGAGCAAACCGCTTTATAATAAACTTTTGTGCTCAAATGAGATTTAAAGCAAAGGGGTTGCTCAGACAATAGTGGCGGAAGATTTAGTTCAGAACTTTATATGTATCATTTGTTAATACAATAGTTTAATGAATCTTTTATGTGAATCGTAGAATATTTCATATTTAAGGAAATATTTTATTCCTCATGACGTAAATTGAAATACATTTTTTAAACTTTTAAAATATTTTTTACTTCTAAATTCAATGCAAATTAACACAAAAAGCAGAGTATGTCTGTACATTATCTGAAACCCTATTACCAAAACTAAAGAACAGCGGAATTGATTATAAATCGGTTTTAACCGGTTTATCGAATATTTCTCTTTGAAGATTTTAAGTTGCATATTATTTTATGAAGCTTCATAAGAAAAAATAATTTTAAAAAATTGTGTGCGAGGGTAAAAAATCCATGCAGTCTTAACATTAAGATGTGCGTTTGTTGTAGCAATTAGCATTGTGTAAGAGTTTTATAATTTGGTTGATCTTTTACAAATAATAAAAATAAATATTAGTTTATTTGTTTATTTTTGTGTGCATACGGTGCATAGCATCATTGAAAATTAGTAAAAACAAAAGAAATCTTTACAAAATAATTTAACTAATTAACTTTGTTTACAGCACTAAAATTTTTAGTAAAACATTTTAGTGGTGTAAACTAAGTAAGTTTAATTATTTTCATAATGAATAACCACAAAGTTATAGCAAAATACAACAGTATAAGAAATCTTTACAGTTTAAACACTATTGACAAAAAACAATCATAATTTAAAAAAATGAAATAAACACATTAAACATTATAGTATCATAATATCTGTCCGTCTGTCCGTCCATAACTTCGTGTGACGTCCGTGATTTTGTTAGAATTAAATTAAACGGCTAAGACAGCTAAGACAACAAATTAAACGGCTGGAGATGGGTCTTTAACCCCAGGCCACCAAACCCGAACCGGCCACCTAACGCACGTTGCTACCATCGCCTCTCAGTGGACTATCAAAAATATACTATATAATATACTAGGGCTTAGCAATGACGCGAACCATTTCATGTTCCGTGATTTTTCACGGGCGTACGGCTAGTTCTTAAATAAAACTCATAAAGTAAATCATAAAAAAACAGTTATGTAAAAAGTGTACACAAAAAAATACTTTGAATAAAACACTGTAGGATATTGAAAATAAAGAGTCAATAAATAGATGCGTAAAGCAGTGAAACATTAGCAGATTTAATATTGAAACTGTCACTGTCGCAGAAAATATAGTTCAAAAATCACGTTTTTCTTGTAATTTTTTTTCATCGGTTTTTCGGTACCATTTGTTTTAAAATGGTCACGTGAATGCGTGGAAAATGGAATAACTTTTAACAAATTATACGAATCTTTAATATGCAGGATGTCCCGTTTCTCGAAGTCAAGCCAGAATCGGGTGATAGGCCAAGGCATAATAGTTATCAGAAAAATATTTTAAAAAATAAAAAAGTTAAAAAAACATTCAGTTAAAATTGGGCAAAGAATTGATTTTGAATACTTAGTTTAGTCAAAAAGTGTCATTTTTTTCCCTACTGGAGCAGTTAGTTGGCTTTGAATTTTGAACAAAAGTTTTACAGAAACATTATTCAGGATTACATAATAATAAAAAAAATAAAGATTTGTAGCAACAGAAGTGAAAAGACCGTCACAGGGTGTAGATTTTTAAAAATTTTTTATATGCTTATATTTTTTAAAACACATTACCTAGATTTTTTGAAATATTTTTCTGATATCTATTATGACTTGGTCTATCACCAGACTTCGGCTTGACGTCGAGATACGGGACATCTTGTATGTTGGTATTCTATAAAACATATAATAAATATAATATTATATGTTATTAAATATAATATTATATAAATCTAATATAATAAATATCTGCGATTGCTATAATACGTCAAATTTAACACGATAAATGATGTAAAGCGTCCAAGGAACCTTTCATTGCGAAAGTATCATCGTAACCTTAGTTTTAGAAGATATCTAAAGCAAATTTAAACACAAAAAAATTGTAATGAAACTGTACACATTAAAGAATGTTTCAACATATTGAGAGAAATGTAATCTGGTCGTTCACTAAATACATCAAAAATCATTTTTTTTTAAAATAGAGATGCGAACATGGAATACGTGTCACATCAATATTCTTACTATTTTCAAACTAAGCTAAATGCTTGTGCTATGAAAATAGAACTAACTTGCTAGTCTGGAGTGAGGTTCGAACCCGCGACTTTTGGATCACGAGGCGAGTGTCCTAACCACAAGACCAACATGCATATTACTACAATAACAAATCGTAATTGTTGTAATAGGCATAAGAATAATTACAGCAATTCCATGCTGTATTTTTTAAAACAAATTAGTTGCTGTGAATACTAACGGCTATCATACCCAGAATATATTCGTATATATGATCTGCAAGATTCTGTAGTCGTAACTAGTGATGAACCTAACGGTTATTGTGACTGTCATTGTGTGATTAGTTTCCAATTGTTATGATAATTGGTAACTAAAATTTGTGTTGGAAGCTTAGTAACCAGTGATTTCACGAATCACAATAATAATCAGTTACCAATCATGGTTAAAATCGAATGCAAATCACATTTAAAATAAAGATATTATCACCAGCCAAATAATCTATTCTTATCCAGAAAATTTTTTCATCTTACAAAAAATTATTTGATTTATTGCTAGCGATCTCAGAAAATAATTTATTCATGAATATAGTCGTTACGAATATTGTGAAATATTCGTTACGCTTTTTTCATGTAAAGTTACATGTTTTCATGTAACGTAAATTCAATGTTTATCACAATATTGTGATAAACATTGCATAGAAGTGCAATGCTTATCACAATATTGCATTTCTATGCAATGTTTATCAGAGCCTATCTTCTACATCTGGGGCAAATCACGACACAAACTCACAACACAACATATTTGGGGTATTCCGTGTCGTGTCCCCATCACGTGATAAACGATAACTTTATATGCCCGAATTTGTCAGATGCTTCAGACTGCATCTGGAATATTTCGATATAACTGTATGCTTTCATACACATTGCTTGACCATCATTATTTCTCTTCTGTTTGGATGCAAACAAAAATACAATTTTTTATACCTAATTATTTTCTTGAATCTTGGACTATTCTTGTATTCGACTGGCCTTCAGATATTTCTAAAATGTCCAGACTTTTATTAAAATAGAGATGCGAACACGGAATACGCGTCACATCAATATTTTTACTATTTTCAAACTAAGCTATGAAAATAGTGAGGTTCGAACCCTCGACCTTTGGATCACGAGGCGTGAGACCATAAGACCAACAAGCTACTCACTGTCACACCAAGACTATTAGGAACCCTTCGATTATATGCAGTTATTATTGATTTGTGATATATACTTCATAAATTTTATGATTACGAAGACAACAATATTATTGTTTAGATTTCACTGATGGATATAATGTATGCACCTAACTCCTTACCTAATAGATTCGGTAGACAGAGAAAAAAAAAAAAAAAAAAACAGAGAACATCTTGACGTAATGAAGAAGCTTTCGATTTTTTTTCAATGAATACAAATAAAAAAATTGTGAACTTGAACAAAAGTCTGAAAAGCAAATCTCAAAAATGAAAAAGTAATAGAATTTTAAATTTGTGTTTTTTAAATAAATAATATTGTTCCGTCAGGTGGAGTCGCGTGACGTCATCTCTCGTACCTAGTGCGAGTCGTGGTTCGTGCCCCGGCGCCCAGCTATGCGGACGCGTCACGTCATAGGTGAGTTGGAGGTCAATCATTCCGCTCTAAAATTCACTTAATTTAATATTCTAATCTCTATCATGTATTGACAGCTTTAAACAATTTTTTACTACTTTATAGTTTCGATCTTTATTTTAATTCCATAAAGTTAAATATAGTATTTCCAACATCATGAAACATCTCCATTTTACTTAACAAACCTATGCAATTTACTGAAACAATTAGTCGAATAATTGATTTTGTATATTTTTGTACTTTTCATATAATTATGGTCCTGTTAGGAGTCTTAATAGTCGTCGAGCTTGCATGCGAAGATGTATGAATGTGGATGAGACGAGAGTTGTGTGTCACAACAGAAGAGTGTATGACTCTATCCTTTCTGCCTCCCCCGCTGAGAATCGGCGACAAGGGAAGAAAGTAATTAATAAATAAATAAATCTTATTTTCAAGCGGGAAGCTATATTTCTAGTCAGGTTGTAATTTTTTCTAATAAAAAAGGTTGTCTTTTACACGTATTAAAAAATCAAATACATTTTAGTAATATACATAAAAGACAAAAAGGTTAAGTGGATAATTTTGTTTTGGAATTTTTATAAAATTTGTAAATTATTTTTTTATGCCTTGCTCTATTTGCCTGGAATGTCCCATTTGCAAATTCCGAGTCCACGGCTTAATTGAAACTGTTCGGAGAAGCGAGTCTGTATATATTCCTTTGCCGGGTCTGATAATTGAGATTACCGCTCATAATCGAAACGGCTAAGTATTCCATGCCGTATTCACGTGAACAGATCGAAAAACGGCTGCATTTAATCTCCGCTCGGAGCCGATGCTGACGGCGATATTCGAGCGCAGCTGAATACCTTTCGATGAAAATTAGGCTGATCGAGTAAGCCAGCATCCTGTCATTCCTGGTATTAGTGCACCCATACCTATAAAGTTGGTAATCGAATAACTAGTGAAGTTGTAAATATTTATATATATTTTTATTATGTCAAAGAGATAAAGCTTCATTTTTTTTAAATATGGGAAAGTAGGTGTGGAAGTCATTTTGGATGTCCGTAGGGCTAATGTTCTATCGTTTGGCTGGCTAAAGTGATGACTTAATGATAAAGTAACTTTCACAATTTTACCCATGATAGACTACCATATCAATCAATCTTTTGGGAGTCATCATATCAATATTTTTACCCGTGGGTGGAAAGAATGATTCCGTAAGTGACAGTCGATATTTGGTGGTAATTTTAATTCGAGCGACAACAGTCTTACCTGTCTGGGTTGTGAGCTAAGATATAAGGTAGGTAGAAGAAGGAGGAGGAAGGAAGGGTAGTGACGTTAACGCCAATGTAAATAATGGATTTGCGAATATAAAGACAAAACAAGTTTCAAGTACTGAAAACAAGATGATCATTTTCATTTTATTGGAATTCTTCTTCCACGGCGATCTAATACGACTGAGATATTCACTAACTTCCATACTCATTTACTTTTCTAGCGATTCATAGATGTAGAACAACAGAGGAGACCGTTTTCACTTTAACAGTCCAAAGCAGAATCTTCTTCTTCCAAAACGGCATTACCGATAACTAAAAGCTTCTTCAAACCTCTTCTTTTTTTGCAAAATATTTAAAAAATGTACATCCATCATTACTCTCTCTCTTATTAATATGCAAATACTACACACTGTTTATGGTATCCGCATAATTGGTCACCAGTGTCACATCTCTAAATAGACAATGATTCAACACTTTAAAAAAAATTAAGTTTACCGGAGACTGCCCGAGCTTAGCTTTAATTATTTAAGATACACCTCAGTCTTTCCATATCTTGTTTATTATAAACATGGAATTTTCTTGTTTGCAGGTGAGGTTTTCAGTCATTCGATACATGAGATAATTTAAAAATATATAGTAGGTTAATGATTTCTCTTCTACCTTGCGTGATTATATCTTTAAGCATTCTAGTCTAGTTGCAGCATGTTTAGGTATAAATGAAGGTATAAAGAAACGGCCACATAACCACATGTACAGACAAAGCATGTGTAATGAATCCCGCCTACCTACCGGTGTATAAAGTGGTCTCCCCCCACCTCAGACGACCGACCGAAGCTACTAACTAAAAATTTCGTTTTTATAAATTATTTAATACAAATTCTATTTCTAAAATGAGGAGCTAAACTATCCTTCACCGCGCTCTTATTGTTCTGAAACCGCGCATATAAATAGCTAACATAACTAGAAGCATCTTAACGTAAATAAACGTCTGAATAACCCCTTTTTTTCGAAAGTACTGAATTGAAAATGAAAGAATTGTCCTCTAAAATCATGACACCTTCGTAATGTCGTTTATCGATGTTTAATTAATATCAGGAATCTAATATGTTTACGTAAATATCATTCTAGACGCTAATACTATATAATGGCTCGTGATGTCGTTTATCCTATTCCACTAAAATGTATATTTATACGTAATTATCTATAAAAATGGCTCATGATGTCGTTTAACCTAATCTATTAAAATGTATATTAATACGTTATTATCTATAAAATGGCTCGTGATGTATAGTCTAGTTCCCACATTGTGACGCAAAGCAACTCAAATTCTTTTAGAAAACGTGTTGGATTTCTAGTGATCAAACTATACGAGAGAAAATAAATTTACGCTACATAATTTAATTCGGACGGGAGAGAAAAACATATATGGAAACAAATTTATGAAAAACATAAAAGATTCAGTTATTATGATAAATTTCCTACCTTTCGATTTGAAATATTGAAGTGAAGATCTCGCCTCCTCTGTTCATGAATTTATAAGAAGGAAACGTTTATATAAATTCTAATTACATTATGAATGCTCGAGGTTGACCGGTTCGAAGTAGGTTTTTATTTTATTAGCAGCCCGTGAATTTAAAATACTTAAAATGATTTGAAGACTATATGAATGACGCCAGATTTAATTGATCGTCATTCCGCGAAGATAAGGGTGGAAAGGGCTCCTCTACGTACGCCCTTCCGGATGGGTTCCAACCTTTTACAAATGATGAACCCCCTCTCCTTAGAACGAACAGGTCAACCCGTGGCTTGATATTCTTTAATTGCTTGAGTATCATGCAATAAGATGGTGATCCCACGAAGTGTACCAAGTTTCCGGCGACATATACACATCAGGAATCCTTCCTCGCGTCTGACGGTGATTTTCGTAGACATAAGTTAACTGATGATGATTTGAAATGTGATACAACGTTATCAAGCTAGTGGCACAGAGATCCGCTGGGAATCCTTAATCCTGCGTCAAACGGATCCATTGTGGCACTGCTGTGTTGATTTCGTGTTGATGAAAAGGTATCCTTGAAGTTATTGAATAGATAATTATAATGCAGTCCTTTATGGTGATTTCGGCCAACGGTGAAACTCGTGATGTGCACATGTCGCCGATAGGCAGCCACGCAGAACCATTTTATAATGTTAATGATGATGATGATGAGGGTAAGTCAGTTGTTTCCTATCCTGAACGTACGTAATGGGACAAACAGACGGATTGTCTGAATCATCGAAATTGAAGTAATATTTCATGTAGATAACGTAGAAGTTAATCATTCTTCATACACTCCCCAAGGTATGTCATTCGGCAGATCGAAGATTGCCAAAGCCTGAGGTACTTCCATATAGTAATTTATCAGACGTTAAACAGTCAGTACACACTATTCTTCATGTCTCAGGCTGCAGAAAACGCACTATTTCTAGTATACCCTTGACTGGTGGTCATGCTCTGGCATGGTGGAACATCCATTACCAATCGTCACAAACCCTGGTCCTCGACGATCCAACGAACGACGAACCTTGCCTTTCAGATCGCACGATTATAAACCAATCAAAACCAATACCAAGGAATCTATTACTTATTACGCATTATAGTCCGGAACTGAAACTTCAATTAAATGTTTTGTACGACCGTTAATTATTTACTTTTTGACGAATAAACATATTAAATGTTAGTGTGTGATTAAGAACTAGTACGTGAAATATCAAAAATAAATAAAATAAAATAAATAAATCAGTTTAACTGAAATACCCTTTTTGACGTCTCTGCTCGGTTCAAAGTATTCCACTTTATTATTTGTTCCTTGTTTCCTGTCCTTTGGGTTTCGTCTTCCTTTTTAGTTCGTCTTCATTCTTAGATTATAAAGATAGATCTTCCAGTATAGAAAACTCGAAGCTTCAGCTATATATTTATTTTAAAGGTTCATCTTTCGTTGATTTAAGATTTTCGAGGAAAAGTTTGAAAACAACTGTTTTTCTAAATCGGGCATAGCTTTTGCTTTACCCAAGAGTCTAAAATCCACTGTCTGCTCTCCCAGTGCGTCCCGCGTTTTATAGGCTTATTTGACCTCAATTCTTCTGCTGACGTCCCTTGTTTACAACAATTCGCACAAAAATTCTAGGAATTTTCCCCTCCCTCATACTTCTCCTGGCCTAAAGGTCATTAACACGTGTCGATTTTTATTGTAAACAAGTCTATTTTTAAGAATGTTCTTAGGTTTTCACGGCCACTCAGAATCTTCAAGTTTGTGTTTACTGGGGTATTATGCCGTGTTGTTACGACCTTTCGGGCCGACGTTTCGGATCCCATTGCAGGGTCCATCATCAGGGCTGATGTGTTGTCTTGAATGTTGGTGTTGTGGTTAAGTATCAGCTTGCAATACCGTGCCGAAGTCATGATGTGTTTGTATTGTGTTGTATGTATGATTCATCTGTTGTCTGATCACTATCTCTGCGGAGTCTGCGACGAGAATGACTTTGAAGCGCCGGATACCAAGATGTTTTTAATTTGAGACCATCATCTCTATTAATGTTTATCGGATGCTTGTAGATTTCTAGTGCTTCCTTGATAAGACGCGCATGGTGACTCTTAGGCTTTCCAAGGATTTTCGGTTCGAATGCAAAGTGATGGCCGGTATCCAGAAAATGCTCAGCCAGTGCTGATTTTTCTGGATGACCGAGTTTGCATGCCCGTTTGTGCTCGTTGACCCTTTTGGAAATGGTACGCGCCGTTTGCCCCACGTATACTTTATCGCAGTCTTGACAATCGAGTCTATACACACCGTCTGTTTCTAAGCGATCTCGATCCTTCGCTGATCTCAACATATCCTTAATTTTGAAGTTGGTACCAAAAAATGTCTTAATGTCTCTTTTCTTGAGAGCTCTGGCAATTCTGTCTGTAACGCTTTGGACAAAAGGCAGAAAGGCGATGCCTTTGCACTCAGGTTCTGTATGTTTTTCAGGGCGAACAGACCTCGTACTTATGACGCGTTGTATCTGTCGCTTCTGGTAACCATTGCCTTCCAGTGCGTCGCTGAGTGTTATCATTTCCTCCTGTAGATATTCATCTTGGCATATCCTTTTGGCCCTCGTGGCCAAAGTGTTGATGAGACCTCTTTTTTGAGCAGGATGATGGTGGGAGTTCGCATGTAGATAACGGTTGGTATGTGTAGGCTTCCTATAAACAGAGTTTATAGGAAGCCTACACATACCAACATTTAAATTTACCAACATTAAAATCCAACCATACCAACATTACCACCACCAAGTTAGACCAGTTAGACCAGATTTTGGAAGGGTCTTTAAAAAGCTTAAGGTAATAAGTCGATGTATTATTTTTGCACTTTGCAGTAAACATTATCAACAAATTATTTAGTCAGTTAAAGGTAAAATTTTTACTCATGGCTCTGTTCAGAACGGCCACGTTTCTAGTATACATTTTTTTAATTATTAATTACATTAAAAACATAGATACACATAGATTTGTTAAATTTTTTTATGATCAGCGAATTAAGTGATAAAAGATAATCACGTCAAATAATGACTCGATACTCTTTATCGCTGAAAAAAGTAAGTGAAGAAAATTAATTTAGTTTATAAGTGAGCAGTATATTTTGTTATAATATGACTAACTGATAGCTTCCAAAATGTTAAGGAATTTTTAAAAAAATATTAAATAATAATTTATTAATGTCAATGTGATAAATTTACACAAAATTTTAGACAAATAATATCACACTGCGCGCGGTGTACATAATGTGTATCATGCGTCAACTGATGTTAAATTCGTTGTTGCATTACTGTTTAGCATGAAGCAGTTATACTTTTTTCTCGCATAGGTATCGCTTAGGTACACTATATCGGTACACAACTAGTTTTGAAGTGTCATGACCAAAATTCTTGTGAGTTGTACATATTTACTCAAAAGATTGCCGTTAATATTTTGGGCGATTTATTTAACAACTATTTTTCAATTTAAGTGTTAATTACATTTATTTAGTAAGTGTTTATTAAATTTATATAAAGTTATTCAACACTTTTA
The DNA here is from genome assembly GCA_016648135.1 of Agrypnia vestita. Classification (NCBI taxonomy): domain Eukaryota; kingdom Metazoa; phylum Arthropoda; class Insecta; order Trichoptera; family Phryganeidae; genus Agrypnia; species Agrypnia vestita. The sequence continues at coordinate 17,896 of JADDOH010007300.1, read as the reverse complement.
GTTACAGCTTGTTTGTATGTACATTCTGTAAAATATTACGAGTTTGGTAATACACACATAATAAATTATTCGTGTTATTCAACCTTAGTCCGGCCTAATTATGGCATAAAGTTTAATATTTTTACTTTTATATAATCCCCAATTCCCTGTTCCCATTCAACTCAAAATAACAAATTTGTACATCGTAATTACATGTTTTAACCTCAGCTCTCCCTTGACATTAAGTATTCATAGTTGTATGTACTCGTTAATATATTAAACGGAAAATCGTTTTACTTTTCTGTACATAAAACTGCCAGGACATTGTGCACTTACGTACAAGCTAACATGCTTTTCGCATTATCTTCTTTTGTGCATACACAGTAAATGTGCAGCGTAAATTCACAAAATTAAATGTATTCTTAAGTTAACACATTTACGTACTAATTCGACACGTAAAAGTATTACAAAATAAATAATAGTAAACTTTTACATTTTCACACCAGATTTTGTAGAAGTATGCATAAATTTAAATCAAAATTTCCACCATATCGCACCCTGGGTGCAAGACATCTAAAATATGCATTCTGAGATAATGGGTTAAAAGTTTTTCATTCATGTAATTCAAATAGTTATATTGCGAGGCTAGTGATGTTCAAAAAATATATTGCGGGGCTAGTGATGTTCAAAAAAATATATATAAATAAATAGATAAAAAAAGCATTGAAAATATGTACATTAATATGACAAAATAAATTTTTAAAAAATCATATTTTCCTTACAGCAAAAAAAAAAGATATTCTTTAACTCTAAAAAAAAATGTATGAAATGATATTTCGCTGTAAGCCAATAATAGAAATTTGTTGACTGAAAACTGTTGACAAAGTGTCTGTTGATGTGTAATACAACTAAAAATAGCCAAAAATATGACATTCTTAACTCAAAATTGATTTGCTTTAAAAAGTTTTTTACTTGTTCAATATGTGCACAAAAACCTAATTACATATTATATAACTAATATAATTCACAATAATATTGATACTTTGTTCATACCACAAAAGCAGCACGATTCGGGGCCACTTTTTAATTGGCCCCGAAACGTGCTGGTTTTGATTTTTACTCAGTTTAACAGGAAACACCGTATATGTAATAATAAAATTCGAAGTACTGACATATACAAAATAAAAAATAAATATATGGCAGATGAATAAATAATTAAGTAATGAGATGAAAATAAATTTAAAAAATAACGATTTGCAAAAAGTACCTGATAATTTTTAATTTATTATTAGCACTTTTTTTCCAAATTTTTTAATTTTTCCAACAGTAATCCTGTATTATTTGTATTTAAAATGTTTAAACCTTCAACACCAAAAGATGATCAGGAAATAAATGTATTTTCGACAATAGTGTAAAAAAAATGTATTTTTGTTAAGTTTATTTATAAAAATATTTTACCGTACCGTAAAATAGTTTTGCATTCATTGAAAAAAAAAATACATTTAATCCAATTATATAGAAAGCAGTGCAAAAATTATAGCATATGCAAGGACAGATTAAAATTTTTAAACATACATTAAACATACGCAAATTTAGGTTGGACAATTACGCTTTTACTAAAGTATTGTAGCAAATATATGCAACATCTAGTAAATTAATACATTTAAACTAGAAACAGCATTTTTATTTTAAATTGAAATTCTTTTTTACTTCTTAGGTAACTGCGTATGTTGAAGTAGTAATCGTATTAACTAAATTTTATGCTAAAAACCATAAATAACATTGCAGCATAATCAAAATTTTATCATTTTATCTAACCCCGAAGGGGTAAGCAGAGATAATAGAATACCATATTCTTCTATCTTGGCACACCACTTTTGCATCGGCTACATTCATACAACTTCTCGTGCATGCTCTACTCTTATCTTAATATGGGAAATTATCTTCTTAATAGAGGAAAATCTTATAACTGAATTTATTTATGAATAAACTACATATTTGCTTGAATTTTGATACGGCAATATAATATTTCTCCACTTTCAAAGGAAAATTCTTTGATTATTCCATTACAAGCGTGCATGCTTCCACCGAAGACAGCGTGATGAACAAAAATATGATTGGTATGATAAACCAGAGAGAACGTGTTCTAGTTGAAATTAGATGAAAATTGTAATTGGAGATATGAATACACACGTGGGCAAAGAATCTATTTTCAGACATACAAACGAAACATACTAGGCTTTGCGGTGGATCGTAACTTGGTAGTTCATAGTTCATTATTTCCACGCAAAACTATTTACGAAGCGACATGGAATTCTGATGGCATAAAACTCAATATTGAATGATAGTGGGCGGCCGTAACGTTCTAGATGTCGGAAATATCAAATATTATGTAATATCGACTCTGATCATCACAAAACATGAGTCTGGCTTTAGGGCTAAGCAATAGAGATCTGAAAATCAATCACGTACAATAAATAGAAGCTTACCAGAAATATATTTAAAATAAATAAATACAAGTAGATGTAGAAATAAAGTATATGACAGAATGTTATAATATAATAAAATATTAATAATATCTTCTTCTTCAAATGTAGCAAATTTATTTTGTGGTAACATAATTATAATTAATATAAATTAACTTTGTTTAAACCACTTATTTATTGAAAAAAAATCAACAAGTTTCAAAGCCAATGGCTTCTTCATAAAAAGAACCCTGAACATTTGATGAAGAAGCCATTGGCTTTGAAACATGTTAATTTTTTTCAATAAATAAGTGGTTTAAACAAAGTTAATTTATATTTATTATATTAATAATATTGTCACGTGTCGTGGCTGCGGGAGAAATTAATGAAAACGCTGTAAATTAATTAGAGATCTATTAATTACTGCTTAGCCAATTATTTAATGTACAAAGTCACTCAACACTAATTAACTTGACGCTATTCTTGAAATTACACTATTTCGTAATTTATCACTCGTAAATAGACACTTTATTATCGCTTTAACACTTTATTCAAAATTCACTAAACATTCCATTCAGTTTTGCACGTATTATTTTCTCCGGTTTATTTCGCTACGTAAGTAAAAACCACACTAGAATATTCACTCGTTATCACACGGATGGCCACCCTGGCCTCCGTAGCCCGCGGCTGCCTTCGCTTTGTTTTCGCTGTCAACGCAAATAAATGTGTGTGTAAATAAAGTGTGTAGGTGTAACATAATGAATGAAGCTACAATCGGGACAAAATTACTCAGCGTAGGTATGTGCAATACAAAGTTTAAATTATTGAGTATTTTAATAGAACACCATATTTGTTTTATATTCTGTTAATTTTAATTTTTTTTTAAATATTTCTGTTAAATTTCTTCGACATTAATAATTACAACATATATACGTATAAAGTCCGACGCTTGATATGGAGCCGTGTTTCCTTTTGAAGTGCCCATTAAAAAGTCATAAGGGTAGTAGAAACAGCGTTTGAATAAAGAAATTTATTTGAAACGTATACAGAACGAGGATACTTAAGGTGAAAAGTTTACGGGCTTGTTGCAACACTTTAAACACGTTAAAGGCTTGCATTTCTCAGAGAGGAGAAAAGTCATCGTGCTAGCTTTTATCGTCTCGTCAAATATACGATCCCTAACTTAGTAGAACCTTTAGATATCGAGACTTTTATTTCCTTTAGTATTTTCGTGTTAATGAGGCCGGTTATAACAGGGGATAACATTGATTGATTTTTTTAATATGAAAATACATTTCATTGTGAACTTGCAATTTTAGAACATAGATACTCAATTGCGTAGCAGGTATAAAATTGATAGCTATTTGAAAATATAGTGAAAATGAAGATGGAGTAAAAGGTCATGACGTTAATGCCAATGGTCATGGATTCGGGAATACTAACCCGAAAAAAGTTGATTAATATTGAAAATATGGTATATTAGAGCGAAATCTCATTAACTCTGGCCATTTTTTGTCAATTTTTATAATTATTGTTGTTCTAATAGCAAAAAAATTATAATTGATGGATTGTTAATAGAGGGCTACATACCTAAATAAGTTTTAATTTATTCGCTATCTTAAATGGTTTAGATAGCAAAATAAGTATCGCAGTTCTGAAATGTTCAGGGTTCATTTCTCGCTGGTAAAGGGTAAAGCAAGCAAAAAGTGCGCATAGGAATTTGACAACACTGCGATCTTAATCAGGTATCTATGGCGTGAACTACCACCCACTGTGGTGTGATCTCATATATTAGAAAACATTCATTTGAAAAAAAAAATTGCGGTATTGATCAATAAATCATCGAAATAACCTGTCTGTTACAATACTAGGATTACCACAACGCAAACGTTACTTTTATTTTTTAATTATTATTTAACTTCTATTAAAAAGTAGTATTCGCTGTTACTGGATGTTATTTTATAAATAATGAGGTTTAATTGTCAAACCGCTACCATAGCAAAGAGTACGTATGCATATTGCATTCAAGATAAAACAAAAAACCAAGAAACCAAGAACTGACGAGACGCAAAGGGCTCAGATTGTCAAGCGAACCAGCAAGTCATCAATTAGTTTCTTTGTACAAAGGTATACGTTTAGTCACCTGCAGTGGATTGATCAATTTTTTAGGGCGAGAAGAATGGTGGCACCATGGTGAACGATGATTGCACTGACTACATTGGATTTAGATTATGATTTCCGTACATATAATTATGTAATGAATGCTTGTAAACTGTAAAAAAATGAATGAATGTAAACTTTCCGTAAAAAAAAGTTTGTGAAGAACAAAAAAGAGTACGTAAAGAATATTCCTATTTTTTAATAATATTTCTAATAGTCCACTCATTAAAAACATGTAATTTTGTTACAGAAAATGTTGCAGTTTCACATGCAAATAATTGTTTGTTTCGTGCGCACTCTCATCGATCTATTTTTTTTTCTACATCTTAATTGTTTATATAATAACTGTAGCAAAACACATCACAGAAATGTACAGACTAAATAAAACCTATCTCGAAACCCTTGTATATGAAGCATGCATCACACCACTGGAATTTGAGGGACTTACTCAAAATTAAATATATCTTACGTAGGTTCAATAACGGTCAAACCGCTATTTTAACCAACTATTCGTAGTAAAGTTATTTGATTGTATCAATGATTCATAACTACTATATATAATTAATACCTAGTACCCATGATTGCCCGTCGAATTGCAAAAAAAAGTTATCAATCATCCATACAATTAGATACAAATTTCAAAAAACGCTTATTGCGTAAACGTTACCATCACTACGTAGGTTTCCCTAATTAATTGTATTTGTTCCTTCCGGTCTTCTTTATAAGTCTAGCAATAATCAGTAAATTTACATTTTCTGGTACCCGGATGAATAACAATATTCTCGATCATCAAAACGTAAACCTTAATCCGATTGAATTCATAAATTGTCGCTCATGTTTGTAACTTGATAGCAAATAAATAACATTATTTTTGTTCCCAAAACAATTTGTTAAAATAATGTATTTTTCACAAGAGTCAGAACGACGATAGAACTCACCCAGAATGAAAAATCATTTAGAATTAATCTTCATGATTGATTATACATATACCTACATATACTAAGGTTGGCATTGATTGGGTTTAGTAAAATTAAAACCACTTGTGGATAAGCGCACTATAAAAGAGTATGTTTATTCTTTTTTGTGTTTGGTAAATTTCGTTTATATTGTATCAGTAAATTTTATTTAACAATCCTATTGCAGTGGACAGGGTTTCAAATAAAGTATTAACTTTTCTGCCAAGACCTCAAGCAATTAAGCTACTAAAATAAATAGAAAAACTACTTGAAAATGTTCAATAAATACTATTATTATTATCAAGATTGATTGTCATATTCGCATTTTTTAGTAGAGAGGCGAAACAAATACTCTTATAAGCATTTCAAAAATCATTAATGTGGGCGTATCAGCAAAACATGAGTACTCGAAAATTTTACATATGCTAATATTATAAAGTATGCTTCTGTATTATGCATTGTTTTACATAAATAATGTGTATAATAGACACAAATAAAGACAAAAAAACGACAAAAACAACAAATGTAACAGTATTTTGAAATAAGATAAGTATACTTTACTAGAATTTCTGAAGTAAATCGAAATTTAATGTGTTTCATTAAATATTTCTATCAAAATTGTTATCACATTATCTATATTATGGTTGCGCTACATCTGTCGTACAGTTACACATGTTTTCTTTAGCCATCTTAAAAAAAATGGCAAAATCGTATGAAGTAGCAAAAAGTACAGATTATTTTAAAATACATGCAGATAATATTTAATGTATAGAAATATTATACACATAAAATATTGTCTACTGGTCACTTATAAAAAGACTGTTAAATATTTATATAGTTATATAGGTTTACAAATTTATATTGTGTGTTTTATATAGATGTGTTTTAAAATATATTGTGTGTTTTATATAGATGTGTTTTAAAATAACTGTGATCTCGCTACTTTTATTTGGTGCTGGCCAATGTACCTGCCATTGCGCATGCACGGTATATATTAAACAACTTGACGTTTTTTCTTTAGACTGTTTATCGCTTTACAAAACTACTTTTCCCTCGAAAATTTTTTTATTTTAGTTTGAATCAAGTTTCAAACTATTATTACTCAACTAGATATTACGGGAGCACATGCAGTACATACACTGCGAAGTTATACTGGTCGACTGTCATGTTCATACATATGTTTCTGGTTATCCGCAAGTCGCATTCCGAATGTCGTATTTTGGACATAGTTTCTCTTTTTTTTATTATTTCTGTTTTATATTTCTCAGAACATTAATAATTTGAGAAAACGGCATAAAGAAAAAATATTTCATTACAGGAAAGTTGTCTCCAAATTAATTATAAATGTATATTACGTATGTTTAATACATACCTCAGTAACAATCGAAGATGAAAAATTATAGCGATTTTGTGCGACTCTCCATTGTTTTACAATGAAATTTTGTTTGATATATCTTTCTTTAAATTAGTGCTAAAATATCCTTTTTACAATGGAATTGTTTTGTTTTGAGAAATTCAAAAAAAAAAATTGTTCAGGATTAGAAGAAAAACGCTTATTGTACATGAACTGAAAACAGTGAGACTGAACTAATTTTGATACATTGAAACGTTAACGATGTTCAAATCATGCAACATATAATATGTATAAATATATATTTAATAATTAAAAGTAAAATATAAAAATGATTAAAAGTTGCATATTTAATTAAAGCTAGAGTTAAATTAAGGTTATATATATATTTTATTGGAAAATTTTTGCAAAAAAAAATATAAAATTCGATTTTTTTAATCCAAGAAACCATTCGTAAAAAAAATTTTTATCAAATTGCTCTCAATTAAAAAAAGATTTTTTTTAAATTCATTTATGTCACATTGTATATATTTTATAATAAGTACCTTTAAGATCTTATTTTCTTAATTTTTTAAGTGTGTATCGAGATAAAATTTTTCAATTTTTTTTCAATAATATTCCTTTGAAATAATAGTTAAATACGATATACCAATTAGTGTGAATAAAAAAATTTAATCAGTTGTAAAAAATCATGCTATTTCTACCTAAATTTTACCCTCCCTTGACTAAAAATGACAAATATTTTTTTTTTTTTTTGGAATCAAATTGTTAAAAACTTAATTGTCTTAAAATGTATATTTGTGTTTACGTAAGGGCTCAATTTCGACTTTATTTTGCCTTCACAGAGGGATGTTAATTTCGGCCATTCATTATTCTAATAGGTCAAGAGAAGGCAGACAACAAATAGTTTCCCTTTGAAAACTTTTCGAAACTGTTTCCTTCAGAACAGTTTTCCTCAGTCGATACAAAGTGTAGATTTCCTGTACAATAGGGAGCGCTTTGTCCAGCCTTCTGTTCACTTTTGGAGAAATGGTCACTTAAAACTGTCCACCAACTTAAAATATCCAGTATTTTTAATCAAAATTAGGTTTAATTTCATTAATAAAATTTCAGAGAACTTCAGATTCGTTAACTTAGACACCTATTATATAACTTAACAACCTATTCAACTAAATTAAACCCCATCAGTGTCAATGTCAAAAAAATTTTCTTTGACTAGTTCAGTGGTAACCTCAACAATAAAAATAAAATGTGATTAAAAAATATGAAAATATTTCATTATTGATACTCGATCGATAGTATTACTCTATTGTATTGTTCTTCAATAAAAATTACAAAGTATACGTAGTAGGATACCTAATTTCATGTATCGAAATAAACTATTACTTTAGATCGACCACAATCAAAAGAACATTCCCTAGCTTTGTCCGGTAAGACGAAAGCGGGGGAAGCTTGCCTGGCAAACCCGTATTACAAGCCTCAATATGATATTTCAAATAAATATATATTTTTTAGTTTAAAAAAGGTTACTTACTTTCTACAAAAAAATATTTTGTGTTCATTTTTGCATCGTAACAAAACATTTGCGCACATTCTTTTGAATGCGGTCTACCTATAGTAGAAAACTTGCTCGCTGATAGATCCCGTGGAGGTTTTTGGTGGCCGCTTGACGTCGACGGTCAGTGTTTTTGTTTCTCAAATACGAAAACAATCATATTTTCAAAAAATGTTCGATATTTTTAAACTCAATAATACTCACTATATAAGTTGACTAGTAAGTATATATTATGTACTTACTGAATAAGGACGTTTTCTGTATGTACGCAAGAAATTTTAAAATTCTTTTATTTTTTCAATGAGTGATGCTGAGTCAATGAGAGCTGTCAGTATCATATTTTAAGATAACCTTAGTTTTAATAAAAAATACATGTTAAAGATTTCTATTATAATAATTTAATAATCAAATAATCCAACAAATAAAGAGCGATTTTGACCATTTACAATAAAAAGTTTCAAAAATTTAATTTACATCCCCTATTTTTATTTGAGTAGTCTCCTTATAAATATTGTATTTTTGATGTCTGTCCGTAATTTGCTGGGCTGACAAATTTCGACAATTAGAGTGTGACACGCAAGTCGCGTGGTCACGCAAGGGTCGCTATTATTAATTATTATTATATCACGTAATTTTTCATGACTGTACGGCTAGTCAGATTAAATAACTTCAAATCGTACATCAATGTACGTAAAAATAAATTAAAGTAAGTACACAAACATACAAGATATAAATCCGTGGGCATCTTTAATATAAACCGGTTATTTCATTCTCCGTCAAAAGTAGTAAAATATTGACAAAATTTCACGCATCTCAATTATAATTATTTTATTTTCTGGCCCTAATTTCGTGTTACGTTGGTAATTCATTTATTTTTCTTATTTTCTTTTGATATCCATTTTATTTATAATATTAGTTATTTAAGTATGTTGTCGCTAGCGTCGCTATGTCACCAAATACCAGTATTGCATATAGTTTTATGAACAATTACCATGGTTTAAAATAGTAGCATTAACTGCCGGCAGGGGAAATATAAAAGAAAATGTATTCATATTTTGATACAAGTCGTTACTACTCGTATTATTTCATGAGTGCGGGCTATAAATAAGTAAATACTTTTTTTTTAGGAACCGGTATGTAAAAAGTACCGTCATTTTTGACGGGTGACAGCTAGTTTAATATAATTCTTAAAACAAAACGCCAAAGGCAGCAACAATTTTAATAATCTTAACATCAAATTTTTAAGTTTCCCTGGAAAAACTCTCGCTTCAAGTTAAAATATAATCTAGTTGAAAGTTAACAGAATTTCTGCCAAAAAGGCAAAAATAGTAGTACACTGGAGAACTGAGCTGTTTGACTTTAATAAGCGATCTTTGAATGAATAAAAATATTTTAATAGATAAAAACAGCGGGTAGCAATTAACATGTCGAGATTTCACTATTTTTAAAACGAAAACGATCGATACTCATCAATAGAAGGTAAGTAAAAAATATTTAAAAAAAAGTATAATATTGCAGTACTTTATGTCGTTAACGTACTAAAAAAATTGACCAAGTCATATTTTTGCGATGCTGACCTTTTTGATCAAGACTTTATGATTTTTGATAACAACTTTATTCTCGAAATATTACGAAAACTTCAAACGTGCATACTGATCATGTCAGTTTACGAACATACGCTACATGAAAAATTGACTAAGTGAAAATTATCCTAACTTGCAAAGCAACGAGATCTAGCCAAAAACTTAATTTTTATTTTGCTAGCAAACAAGAATTTTGACTTTTCCTAGTATACTATGGGAATATACGGGTAATATGTATAGATGATAAGCTATGTATAAAAAATGGTAACTTTAATGAGTTTCTTTACTTTGGAAGCCATTAATTAAAATGAAATTAAGCTATTATTTTATTGGAAAATTTATAAATAAAAAAATTTGCCGGGTCATGTTCATTCCCATGGAGCTCCTCCACTGTGACTGAGAGCAATTTTCTCCGTTGCACATTTGTCCAAGACAGAAAAGAAAATCTGTAAGAATGATTTGTATAGCGTATCCGATCTGGAATAAACCGTTTTCGGTTAAATTGGGAGCAAGTTATAATAAAAATAATCGCTGAGACTTTTTTAAAACGATTGCTATTAAAATATGGTTTATCATTCAGTATTTTCATTAAGAATATTTTGAGTTTGTTCAAATTTTTTAGAATGCAGTACTGGATTTTGTCACAGGAACATCATTAATCAAGATATATTATATAGTAAAATATAATTTCGTTTCTGTGGGAAATCGGGCCAGGAGGCCCAATTATAGCAGCGAAATACATTACAAAACACCCAGGCTTAAGTAAATCACATAGATTATAGATTAAAATTGTGGCCTCACATCGGGCCAGACATCGGGCCAGGAGGCCCAATTATAGCAGCGAAATACATCACAAAACACCCAGGCTTGAGTCAATCACATAGATTATAGATTAAAATTGTGACCTCACATCGGGCCAGGAGGCCCAATTATAGCAGCGAAATACATCACAGAACACCCAGGCTTGAGTCAATCACATAGATTATAGATTAAAATTGTGACCTCACATCGGGCCAGACATCGGGCCAGGAGGCCCAATTATAGCAGCGAAATACATCACAAAATATCCAGGCTTGAGTAAATCACATAGATTATAGATTAAAATTGTGACCTCACATCGGGCCAGGCATCGGGCCAGGAGGCCCAATTATAGCAGCGAAATACATCACAAAACACCCAGGCTTGAGTAAATCACATAGATTATAGATTAAAATTGTGGCCTCACATCGGGCCAGACATCGGGCCAGGAGGCCCAATTATAGCAGCGAAATACATCACAAAACACCCAGGCTTGAGTAAATCACATAGATTATAGATTAAAATTGTGGCCTCACATCGGGCCAGACATCGGGCCAGGAGGCCCAATTATAGCAGCGAAATACATCACAAAACACCCAGGCTTGAGTAAATCACATAGATTATAGATTAAAATTGTGACCTCACATCGGGCCAGACATCGGGCCAGGAGGCCCAATTATAGCAGCGAAATACATCACAAAACACCCAGGCTTGAGTCAATCACATAGATTATAGATTAAAATTGTGACCTCACATCGGGCCAGACATCGGGCCAGGAGGCCCAATTATAGCAGCGAAATACATCACAAAATATCCAGGCTTGAGTAAATCACATAGATTATAGATTAAAATTGTGACCTCACATCGGGCCAGACATCGGGCCAGGAGGCCCAATTATAGCAGCGAAATACATCACAAAACACCCAGGCTTGAGTAAATCACATAGATTATAGATTAAAATTGTGGGGTCCAGACATCGGGCCAGGAGGCCCAATTATAGCAGCGAAATACATCACAAAACACCCAGGCTTGAGTAAATCACATAGATTATAGATTAAAATTGTGGCCTCACATCGGGCCAGACATCGGGCCAGGAGGCCCAATTATAGCACCGAAATACATCACAAAACACCCAGGCTTGAGTAAATCACATAGATTATAGATCAAAATTGTGACCTTACCGGGAATCAAACCCAGAACCCTCGGTGTGGAAAGCCAGTATCATACCCACTACGCTACGAGGGCCGCCTGTCTCTTATTTCGGTTTCTTTTCATAATATATCATGCTCACTGCCCGCCCCTGGTAGATTATAGTAAATTGTAACGTGAATTAAATACATGTTTCCTATAATAAACAGCTTCACGCTATGAGACTTTTTAATTTATCTTAATTAAGGTTTTTAGTATTTTCGACACCTCATTTTGGGTCTTCCAGTTTTTTGTCGTTCTTCATGATTATTATTGAGCAACCATTTCAGGGGTTGCGTATAATACATATGCTCTGTATGGCCTTACCACCCATAATTTAATGTATTTTGACTTTCGGCTTATCGCACATATCGTAAAGTTCCTATTTATGTATATAAAGCCTAAGCCACTCTCCATATTCTTTGATAGTTCCAAAAATTCTCCTGAGAATGCTTCTTTCAAAAATATCCAGTGTGGCTTCCTCATTTTTTGTTAGTTCAGAATTCTGACACGTATGTAAGCAACGACCTTATTACAATTTTTTCGTCTTTTGATACTCATTTTTAAAATGTCACAGAAATGAAACGATTTTGAGTAGACGCTTTACTTAATAAATTTACATAAGAAAAAAATATTAAAGTTCGAGTTGATATATTAAAAGGTATTTTTGAATTAATAATTTTGATATAAAAATATATGAAAGAATCAAAAGCTTTATTCAATTCAATTCAATCTATTCAATTCAACTCAATTTAATATCGTCACGTGTCGTGGCTGCAGGAGGAATTAATGAAATTTATACAGGGGTTTAGTACAGGATTTATTGAATACCGATTAATTAATTAAACTTACGTTCAAAGTCACTTATCACTATTAAATGTAACTCTATTCTTTAAATTAAACTATTTCGCAAATTTATCACTCGTAAATAGACACTTTTTATTCGCTTTGACACTTTATTCACCATTCACTAGAATATTCCATCCTATTTCCGCACTTATTAATTTCGCTTCGGTTTGTGTCGCTATGGAAGAACTTTCCTGAATCTTCGCTGTCGAATTACCGCCCGCTTGGCACCACTGGCCTCTCGCTTGGCCGGCCTGACCCGCCGCTCGCGGCTAACTTCGCTTTGTTATCGCCTGTCAACGCGCATGGAAAACAACCCCTCCTTACTCCCATGTATCGTATTTATATTGGCTTATGCTATTATCCAGACGTTTCCAGTGTTTACTCGCAAGTACTCGTAAATTCCAGATGTTGCAGACGTCTATCGAAAGTCGGAGGTGATTCCAGATCCTTCGGTAGTATTGTGCCAATTTCAAACAACTGTCACTTGACAGAATTCACTTGAAGTCACTTGATTTTTTTTATCCAATATTATAAATAATAAAATAGACATAAAAAACTAATATTTTATTTGTACATGTTATTATAGTTAATTAATATGCACATGTGAGAATTTTTATCAAAGTTGTAGGAAAATTCTGCTTCGGGTAATCCTGCTAGAGATATGGAACAAACAATATCCAAGGTGATATTGTTCAACATAGCGGTAGCTTTTCCAACGGGCATAACCATTGGCAGGTTAGTCTTGTATATTGGAATGAAAAAAACTCTAAATTGTCGCTGTCTTAGGTAATTATCAGGAACATACAAACCAATGCAAATCAAATAGTTATCATATTAGTACAGTTTGATCCTATTTCGTAATGCTCCATTTCCGAGTATGAGTTTGTCTAGAGTCCACCACGAACATGCTAGCATGTTCTCAGAGATTCGAGAACCACCGTTAGTCTCGTGCCTCATTTGATATTTCATATCGTCAGTCCAATGATTGCTGATTTTCGGTTTATCCATTGGGAAAATTTGAATCACACCTAGAACTAATAAAATAGTTATTTTCTTTTTAGAACACATAATTGCATATGTCTATTCTAGGTGACCCTTATGCGCAAAGCAAACAACATACATTATCCTTGACTTTACCCAACCGAGTTTCTCCACGGTATGCTCGGCTACAATAGTTTAGAGACCAGAAGGAATGTGTATTTGATTAAGCATTTTTATCGATTGTTGCGCGGTATGATCGATAATCACCGTTTGTATGTTTTTATATTACCTTAAATGGCGTCAACATAGATTTTTTCACATTCCAATATACTTTCAATACACATACCGATGGTTATGCCTATTGGAGGAGTTACCGTTATGCCATCGCTGTGGACATTGATCTATTCCATATCTCTTAGAGAGTTTTCCGAAACAGGATTCTCGTACACTTTTGATATGAATTGAAATGTAAATTAAAACGTTTTTTAAATTACACGTTAGCTCATTATTTATATTATTTACGACTAGAATGTACTTTTTATGTAAATTTTATATATAAAAATAGAAATATATTGATTTAATGTGATTTGATTATATATATTCCAAGATACAATTCTCCCGGTGAACCCGAATTGACTCTCATTTATTGTAGCGTTGGCTTTTGTGATTATTAATTAGAAAATATAAAATAAGATTACATTACTAAAATGACTGTAAGTGATTCTATCACACACAAGAATCTTAATTCTTTTTGGTGAGGTATATCATACAATAATATATTAAATATAAATCGAATTAAAAAATACTGTTTTTTTTTTCATATATTGTGACGTAATAAATCATGTTCTTCACACTCCTTCGCGAACAGTAAAACAAAAAGAAATATTTAAATCACCGCGCATAATATTACTGATAAAATCATTCGAGTCCAGGTAGGTACTGTGCGCGCTTTTCAGAACCGCGTACATTTGCGAACTTTTAGCGGCATTATCGGTCAATTCGGAACAACATGGCGTCATTCGGGCTTTGACACTCTGCCGCACGAGATGTGAAAACTACGCACCCTGTTGAGAGGTAAGAAGTGAACTGAGAGACGCCATTTGAAGTAACATTGTAATAACATTGTTTTATTGTAGATTTATGCTAATAAGTGAATTTTTATCAGGGTTCCTACGACGGGATCACAATGAGAAGCCGTCTTCGGATGTCGAGCATGCGGCCTGCTGAGAGCTCAAGATCCAGCACAAGGGCAAAGGACCACCTGGCAGTGGATGCCGGTCTCACCCTGACCTGATATAATATACCTTGGCGTGATGCAGGAGAAAAGCATTGTCGGAACAGTTCCGTTCTTACGCCGAAAGACCTGATATTATCTGATCTCATACTATATTTCAAGTACCCATCATACCGTTCAGCGTCACGGCGACGTAAAGTTTTGTGAAGCACGGAGTTTTGGAAGAAATATGCAGCATCTGTGATCTATTCATAAGGACATGTTGAGCATCATGTGGATGCGTTGTTGTACGTGTTAATTGTGTCTCATCCAATTTGAATGTAAATTCTGACCTGGTGATTTCCCGTTCCTCGACATTTGCGCTGGCGCCACCGCCTATAGAGTCTTAAAAATAAAGTTTAAGCTGCCTTCTCCCTTGTATCGCGGCCGTCAGCGACGATGTCGCGGAGAGGGCGATTTATTTTAAATTAGAAAATAAGATTTCAATGAACCAAATTTAGCGATATCTTTGAATTTGCCTGTTGTCGTCCTTTCATGGCACAGATCATTGTTAGTAGTTTATTGAATAAATGCTTATGTTAATTGCACAAAATGTCTTGTTATGAAAATCCATCTTTGTTAATCTGTTGCAACTTGAACTTGTTAATATGAGAGGCACCTGAAGCGGCTCGAGAGAGAAAGTTCAGTGCGCATATCACCGAAAGGACCCTGAGATTGAAATAAAGGAGTAAGGTTAGTCCCATTCTTCTCCGATTGAACTAGCTGGTGATGACGAGGGGTTCAGATCATGAGCATCTGAACGCCACGCCATAATATATTTTATTTAATTGTTTAAACGTTTTCGAGATCACTCTCTTTATAAATAACAAGTTTTCAACTGATTTCAAAAACGTTTAAACAATTAAATAAAATATATAGTGAAAAAAACAGCGTTTTTCAATTCAATTCATATTTAATATATTAATAATGAATTTCCACAAAGTTTAACTAAAAAACTTTGAACATTATCTATTAAATAAAAAAAATCTATAACACAAAAATTCTCACAAATAGTACCCATGTGTTAGGTAGTCTTTCGTAGGGAATGACATCTCCCACTCACCGGGTTGCTCAGCCGTTTCGCACAAACCCCAGGCGGTTCTTTTACTTTCACATGCCTTATACCATGTCCGTTAGTTTTGAGTTTTAATACTCTGCAGTTTAAAACTTTTGTGTGATCATTGGCTGTGCTTTCTTGAAAGAGCGAAGATCAGATAAGGCGACACAACATGGTGCCATTGTATCTTCAAGAACTGTGTATGAACTCGGACAACTTGGATGGAAGACATCAATCTCAGAGGTTAACCTCTAAGATGGGCTGTTGAATCAATCAATCACTGCCAGAAGACTAAGTTAAGTAAACGGGCATTTGCAGTGGCAGGCCCAGAAGCATGTAACTCTCTACCCATCACAATATGCGACAGTGCATCAAAAACGTATTTTTTAAAAAAGACTTAATGCACGATTTTGGAAAACCATCTCCATAAGTTCGCAATTTTAAATACTAGTGTTATATTAGGTCCTTACATATGAAATTCACGTTTTGCCGTACTGGCAAATTTGATCTCAAATATCTTCTCTTTGGTTAGGAATTCCAAATCCAAATTTATACAGCTATTTACTTATGTATTTGTGTTTTGAAAATTATAATTCATTTGTTTTTTCCTCAATTGTTTTTTTCTTTGCGTCACTCAGTTTACAAAATGAAAAACTTGAAATATCGCGTTATTTACGAGTACGAGTTCCACCGTGGCACCAGTGCTGCAGAAACGGCTCGAAGGATTAATGATGTGTATGGCGACGGTGCCGCAAAAGAAAACACAGTGCGTTTTTGGTTCCAACGTTTTCGTTCTGGAAATTTCGACCTGCAGAACAAGCCCCGTGGACGGCCGGAGACCAAAGTTGATAATGAATAATTGAAGGCTATTGTAGAAGCGGATCCATCGCAAACCATATCCGAGTTAGCTGCAGGCTGCGGTGTTAGTGATAAAACTGTTTTAATCCACTTGAAGCAAATTGGTAAGGTGAAAAAGCTTGAAAGGTGGGTACCTCACGAATTGAGTGAAGAAAATCAACAAACGCGCGTTGACTGCTGGCGTTGCATTACCAACCGGCACAATAATGAAGGGCTTTTAAATAGAATCATTATCTGTGATGAAAAGTGGATCCCTGTACGATAATCGGAAGCGCTCATCGCAATGGCTGAACCCTGCCAAACCAGCCAAACCAGGCCCCAAGCGAAAATTGACTCCAAAAAAGTTACTTGTGAGCGTTTGGTGGAATAGTGCTGGTGTCGTTCACTACAGCTTTCTTAAATCTGGCCAGACGATGACGGCAGATGTATATTGTCAGCAACTGCAAACCATGATGGAAAAGATAGCTGCTAAACAACCGAGGCTGGTTAATCGCTCTAAGGCCATGCTGCTTCATGATAACGCTAGACCACACACTGCACAACAGACGGCTACCAAATTAGAGGAGCTTCAATTGGAATGTCTAAGACATCCACCGTACTCTCCGGACCTTGCCCCAACAGATTACCATTTTTTTCGAAATTTGGATAACTTCTTGCAAGGAAAAAATTAAACTCCGATGGGGCAGTCCAAACCGCCTTCAAAGATTTTATTGATTCCCGTCCGAATGGTTTTTTTAGTAAAGGGATCGATGAACTACCTATGAGATGGCAAAAGTGCATAGATAGCAATGGTACATACTTTGATTAAATAAATATATTATAATAAAAAAAAATCGGCTTATG
>JADDOH010007299.1:0-16689 GCA_016648135.1 Agrypnia vestita | reverse complement strand
AGATATATATCGTCTGGATGCGTTGCGATAGTATCATCATCATCATCGTCATCACTAGCGGTGGTTCAGCTTTATATCGTCAGGAGGCGTTTCGATAGTATCATCAACATCATCATCATTAGCAGTGTCCCAGTTATATATTGTCAGGAGACGTTTCAATAGCATCATCATCATCACCATCATTAGCAGCGTCCCAGTTGTATGTAGTCAGGAGGCGTTCCGATAGTATCATCATCAACATCATCGTTAGCAGCGTCCCAGTTGTATATAGTCAGGAGGCGTTGCGATAGTATCTTCATCAACATCATCGTTAGCAGTGTCCCAGTTACATATAGTCAGGAGGTGTTTCAATAGTATCATCATCATCATCATCATTAGCAGTGTCCCAGTTATATATAGTCAGGGGGCGTTTCGATAGCATCATCATCATCATCATCATCATTAGCGGTGTTTCAGCTATATATCGTCAGGAGTCGTTACGATAGTATCATCAACATCATTAGCGGTGTTTCGGCTATATATAGTCAGGAGACGTTACGATAGTATCATCATCATCATCATCATCACTAGCGGTGGTTCAGCTATATATCTTCAGGAGGCGTTTCGATAGCATCATCAACGTCATCATTAGCGGTGTCCCAGTTGTATATCGTCAGGAAACGTTACGATAGTATCATCATCATCATCATCATCATTAGCGGCGGTTCAGCTAAATGTCATCAGGTGACGTTTCGATAGTGACATCATCATCTTCATCAGTGATGGCAGGGTTCCAGTTACACATCAGTCGGAGATAATTAGGCAGATCCCATCATCATCGATGGCAGGATTTTAGCTGTACACCATTTGGAGAAAATACACCGACATCCCTGGCCAGGGGCTAGGCATATCCCTACTGTCCCGATCCACCTTTCCATCTACTAATACGAGGGGTCATGGCCTCGTGAAACCACATGGCAACCAACCATTACAAGTATTTATTTATGTATTGTATATGTAAGTATATGTATGTATATTATATTTTATTAGTATGTATCTATTCGTACGTAGTGTATGAGGGGGCTCTTCACGGGTGGCACAACACCCGTGCGGATGTCTTCCCTCGTCTGGAATGGATTGAACGTATTGATGCATACCAGATTATAATAAGTACTACCTGGAGGGTGATTGCAGTCACTGTAGTGTCGCGAATGGCCAATGGGCTGCAGTTGCTCACAGGCGAGGGTTGGGGAGCCTAGGAAACTCCCCCTCCCCACTCGCATATTTTTTACTTGACAGGTGGCCCGGGACCATCTTTACAGTAGCTTCAGTATATATACCGTAGTTTAACTTAGTTTAACCTGGAGGAGTTGGAATTCGGGGGGCAAACTGGCTCTGAGCCCGGACGCCAGACACTGACGCGAGGGATGGTGCGGTACTTTGCACAGAAGAGGCCCAACATGAAAAGGCGCATCCAGGCTCAGGTCAACGTATCCGGAACTCGTGTCGGGAGAAGGAAGATGGGATCAGTCACCGATGAGCCTTTGGGTACGGAGGGGCCGAATTTAAAGCAACCACAGTTTCCGCGTACACATACATTTACACATTCCTTCTACAAACCCCTTATCCATTAAAACCCAACGTACCACTAGAGTGAGACATAGGGCCAGATACAGGTAACGGAACTTAGGCCGGCTAGTAAATAAACGTAACAATGTAATTGATATAAAGATAATGCAGAGTAAATATAAAAGATCGTAAGGAATAAGCACAGCGGGATAACGGCGAGAGATAAAATTATTAATCAGCGAGGGCGTCGAAGACGGAATCATCCATAGGAACGGCTACGAAGGACTCGAGGGCTTTCAGGGGATCTATGTACTCTATATGTGCATGCGCATGTGATAACGGCACGTCACTAACCTTTCCAGTGGATGGCGGTCGATCCCATACAGGTAGGACAATGGGGGATCGAGCGGAGAGGGCATGGAAGCAGAGGATCGCGCACTCTGGAAGCGCAGCTACACCAGATGCAGTGGTTTCAGTCCGTAGGAATGATAGGTAAATAATATAGGGCCACGGAACATAGTATGTTTAGCAATTGCACCGTAGGGCTTAATTGACGTGCTAGGTAGTTTTGTTTGCGTTTTCCATGAACATTCACGAACTTCATACCCCAGTATTTAATTTAAGAAAAGCTTGCGTTAGGGTTACCACTAAACCAATTCATCCCCTATAGTTCGAAACAAAAAATTACACAACGTGAACTGGGGAGGTCTTGAATAAAGCGAGGGTGTTTGGAAATACTACGTTAAAAGCCGTAGAGCCTTCACCCGACGTAGATAGATAGCTTGTTTGCCTCTAACAAGGCGTAAACTCAGTTAGGAGTAGGATAGAGCTGAAAGGCGAAGAAGAGGAGCCATCACAAACTTTTTCTGCACTCTCTCGATTCTCGTAATATGTGTTGTGTAATAAGGTGACCAAATAACTGACGAATATTCCAATATACTTCGTACTAGTGATGTATAGAGAATTTTTAGACTTTGAGGATTTTTAAAGTCTTGAGTAATTCTGGTGATAAATCCCAACATAGTATATGCCTTGTTTGTGATATTATCAAAGTGGTTTCTAAAAGTGAGTTTAGAATCTAGCATGACGCCCAGATCCCTTATTGAATCGACTTTAGCGAGTGGAACGTCACCCAGTTTATAAACAAATTCTATTTTTTTAATATTTTTAGTGAAACTAATACATGAACATTTCTTAGCATTAAGTGACATATTATTTGCTTTACACCAATTTGATAGTTCGTCCAGATCTCTTTGTAGGAGATGACTATCTTCCAGGCTACGAATGGTGGAATAAATTTTTAAATCATCGGCATATAATAGACACTTATTTCTTAATATATTTGGCAAGTCATTTATGAAGATAAGAAAGAACAAGGGACCAAGGTGAGAACCTTGAGGAACTCCTGAGGTGATAGAAACCGGAGATGAATCAAATCCATTTACAGTCACAACTTGAGTTCGATGAGAAATGTAAGATTCTATCCATCTCAATAAGTTGCCGTGGATTCCTATAGCATAAAGTTTTTTCAAAAGTATACGATGGTTCACCTTGTCAAACGCCTTGCTGAAATCTGTATATATTACATCCACTTGAGATCTCGAATCAAACGATTTGCAAATCTGACTCACAAACTCAAGCAGGTTGGTAGTTGTGGATTTTTTTGGAACAAAGCCGTGTTGATTAATGCAAAGTGTCTGACGAAAGTGGGTGAATATGTATCTATAGCAAATAATCTCGAATATCTTTCCAAAACAAGATAGTTTACTTATAGGTCTATAGTTACTAACGTCACTTTTATTTCCTGTCTTAAATATTGGTGTGATGTGAGCTACCTTCCATAAGTCGGGAAACTTTCCTTCTTTTAAAGATTTGCTAAAAATGATATAGATAGGATCTAGAAGAAGGTGAGCACAATTTTTTATAAGAAGTGGAGGAATACCATCAGGTCCTGCGCCCTTGGCGGGATCCAATTCTTTCATAATTTTTAATATTTCATTTTTATGCAGTGGTATAAAGGAAAGTGAATCGAGAGAGTCATTAATGAGAGCAGATGAGTGATGTTGAGAAGCATTATCAGAAACTATTCTGAGGATTGGTTTCTAGTGTAGGTACTAGTGATTGCTCACTAAATTACAAATAATTAATTACTTATCCTCGTTACAATCGAAAATAAATCTTATTATCTCGTCTTAATTAAAATAACGGTGTATTTCGTTCGAATATTGTAAACTTTTTTTGAAATAAAAATAAAGATGCGAACACGGAATGCGTCACATCGATATTCTTACTATTCTCAAAATAAGCTAAACGCTTGTGCTATGAAAATAGGACTAACTTGCTGGTGTCCTAAAATGGGGCTCAAAGCACCGACCACCAGATCATTAGTTGAGTGTAATGACCACTACACCAACAAGCTACTTAACTATTAGATTATATAGTTTATATATTAGATATAAACTAATAAACAATGGGATAAACCACAGATCTAGGATATTACAGAATAATTAAGATAAATCGTAGAAGTCTCACAGAGACGAAGCTATTTATATGAGAAACGTGTATGGAAGTATTTTATAAGTAGGGCTTGACCTGAATAAACTGGCTTAAGTGGTCAATATAAAGATATCATTACTAGCTGCGAAACCTACGTATACTATTTTATGAGAAGGACTACAGCCTTTAGCATAGTCCCTTCAAATATATATGGAAGGTTTCAATTTGGAACATATATGCAACCTTCTGAATTCCATAATTTGTGGATTTTCTTGTGATGGAATTGGTGAACATTACATTGTGTAAACACTTAACCGTTACGTTACATACAACCCGAAATTTCTCACACCAGTTACTACTCAATGTTCCCGGATACTCAACTGGATGTACGTTGTCCTATACATTATTTTGTTTTGTATGTAACACATTGGTATTTAGACAATGGTCAAATAGCTTTTTATAAGGTACTTCTCGTAACAATGTTCGTCTTCCCTATTTTCCCCTTTTTTTCAAATAATTTAAATAATGGGGACCTGAACGGATAAAAACTTTATGTATTATATCGAATATAGGTGAATAAAAGCGATATATATTATATCGAAAATGGGTATCCATGTACCCGGGTAGTAACATAAGGGTTGAGCCAGGTCACACAGGTTGTAGGCTTTTGTATAAAAGACTTCCATACACTTTTCTCATACAAAAAGCTTCGTATCTGCGAGGCTTCTATAATTTATCTAAATTAAATAATAATCCCGCAGTGGACAAATCCGATAATTTCAGAACTTGCATACATATAAAAATATTGTTACATAACAGAATATATTATTTATTCCCATTCAAAGCACTGGTATAGGCGAGCGTTCTTTTTCATCTGTGCAATATTCTTGCGACAAGTCCGATAGTTTTCATTTCTGCTCAGTACACAATGTCAAACAAGTCAATTTATCCAATATTATTTCTTATTTCTTTCGGCTTGTCGTCTGAACATGTCCTTTTTATTTGTTATCAACCCGTGCGCGATAAGCGGGATGGCCAAGCGGGACGATAAAGTTAACCCCAAATAATGAAAACAACTTTATTACGTCCGTAATGTCAGCGCTCGTTGAGAGGTTTTATGCCAACTCGGACGATTGCAACAAATTTTCTCCGCTTTTCAAACTTTCAGGCGGTTATTTTATAATAGTTCATAGATATTTAAAAAATATAAATATATCTCTCGCCGAATATTTTTAAAACAATTCAAAGAATTTCCCGGAAGTTTTTTAAATAGTTTTATTTTTCATGGATATTCGACTAGTACTAAACCTATTTTTTGTACACTCGAAAATCTTAGCAAATTTAAAAATCTGCTTCATATTCCAGAAAGGAATACGTAATCCATATTTTATTTCTTTAATGTTTTTTCTCGTATATGTGGAGAAGAATCTTGATCCTCGGAATTGCAATGAAACTCGTTGTCGGCTTCCAGTTATTTTATTGTTTTACATGGGAAAATAGTTCGATTACAGTACAATAGGAATTATGTTCACATCACGGTGGCTACGTAATGAGAGAACCCGCAAAATGTTGCTTCTCCTTTTATAACATTCTCTCTCTCTCTTTCTTCCACGCCGTCTATCACTCTCATTCATCAGACAGACATCACTCACATATATGATATTACTTCACGAGATTCTTAAATAATAAGAACTGTATATAATCAAATTCTTTCAAACAATCTAACAAGATTTGGAAAGACCTTGAATGCTTGAAATTATGCCGGAAGCTTCGAGATCTTCAACACAAGAGACCATAGAATTATAATCACCCAGTGAAAAAGTAGTTGAGTGGAATATTCTCAGAAATAGAAACAGCGTAATATTAAGTGTTCCTTAGAAGATTATCGAGAAACAATTAGTCGAATTATAAAATGGTGCTCCAGTTAAATTTGTGTCTAGTGATTTTGTGCATAAAATAAAACTTAATATTGAGTGTTTCATTTGTCTCCCAACGCCGCGACCGTAACAATACTTTTTTCAGTATCAATATCTTGTGATTTTGAGGACCTTTATTTTTGGAGTGATGACTATAAATATTTTTCATTTGATATAGATTCTGACTATATACAAGATGGTACAAGTCGAGGAACCCTTCTTCTGCAGGGATGATAATAGACTGTATAGTTGAATCTGGTGAAATCTGAAACCAGCTAATAATAGCTCAGGAAGCCAGAACAAAGCGGATGGTGCCAGATATTTTTGGATGTTCTTGTTATTGTCGTGGCGATCATGACTGCTCTGCCAAGAACATTAAGAAGGAGTTGAAAGATTTTGAATCATTTATTATTTCTTCTAACCGAACTACAATAGATTATCCAACTTTGAAGTATAACCAATTATTAACAACAACTATTAATCATCATCATTTTCATCGCTTGTTCTTGAGTCGGCGGCCCAAAGACTCGACAAGGTGCTTCCATATTACCTACCCTGTCTCGTTTTTTTTCCGTATATATTAATCCATCCTGTTTTCATACACCTTTTTTTGTTATTTCTCCCAGCTTAATCTGGGGTGACCCGCTGGTCGCCTTCCTTCCGGAGGTGCTAAAGGGATACTTCTTGGTACTCGTTCTTCTGACATTCTTAGCACATGTCCAAGCCATCTCATTTGTGGTTTCTCTAAATTTAGGAGTAGGGGCTCCATGCCGATTGTGTGCCTTATTTCTTTAACAATTAATCTATTATAATTATTTTTGTATCGGTACAATCTATGTTTTAACAATGCTAAATTTTCGGCTATGTTTTTATACTTACGAATTATTATAATTACTACTGATTGTAATGTTTATGCTATTATTATCTCATATTGCGCTTATACTTATGAGTGGATATGATTTATATTACGCATTATGCCCATGTTACTATTATCTCTGTGTTTATGCTCATGGTGGCTATAATTATTATTTATTACTTATGATAATATTATCTCATATGTTTATGTTTAAGTCGTATTTAATGATTATTTATTTTACCAAAAACATAAACTTTGTACTTTAAAAAGTATTCTTAAATCCTTGTAAGATAAAGCGAGGAAAAAATAAAGGTAACTTATAGGTTAAAAATGTATTCATAATGTGATGTCTCACTAATATAAAGTACTCATCTCGATACAGGTATATCCTAGTGATATGAATAGCTAATTTTCTAACTTTGTGAATATTTTTGTGAATATAAATAAAAAATAACGTTTAATTAAAGAAGTAATTAAATGAACTACTATAGTAAGTGTCCATAAATATTCATAAAATCAGACTACTTCACTTTTTAATTATACATTAAAGACCTGACTTATATTTTTGAGCAGAATACTCGTATTCGATATTCCTGTGAAAATTAAACTAGTGACCAATCGAAATAAGGTAATTTCTATTTTCTCTCTGTTACACTACTGACTTCTTTCTCATAGAAATACTTGTATAATAATACCAGACCAACATAACTACAAGAACTTCAATTTGTGTTAAAAATAATAGTAAAATTATCTTTTTGATATCGTTGATGTGAATGCAGTTTGTTTTTTATTTTTTATATTTCAACATGTTTGAAATTTTTATGTTTTTTTATTAAATATGTAAAGTTTAATAGTTAGTACTTCTAAAATAGATCAATGAACATTACCTACTTGATCTCTGAAAAGATCAATTTTTAATTTATTTTATGGAACAATATTTTCATAATTTAACAAATTTAAAGTTTCCGATCAATTTGGTGAAAGTTTATTTCTATTTATAAATGTTTTTGGTCTCTTGAAAATAAATATGCTTCTTACAGCAATTGAAATTCCGAAGTCGATAAGTATTTTATTTCAAGTAAATCGAAATTGGTAATAAATTTTCCACGTGCACTTTATACAGACAGAAAAAAATTATAAATGTAAATTGTGGTACGCGGATCTACAATACCATAATATGTATCAGCGTCCAGATAGCTTTGTTTCAAAAATAAACAATTGCAATCTGAAATGGAAATTCAGAGCTTTACAACTTCTTCGAACGTCGAACGGGACGGGCCCTTGAATTATAAGCGTACACGTATATGAAATCTTATATAGTTTTAGGAACAGTCTCGCATTACATTAGTGCCGTGTTCCCATCATGTTCGCTGGTACGTACGATCCGTATAATAATATTGCGGGAGATAAACACATGTCGATACGGAATACATGTGTTCCTTATCTCGGCCAGTGGACCAGAGATGGCGGGCGCGACACTGCCGTTCTTAATTCAAATTTCATCGATAAAAATAATAAGAGATTTCTTCTTTAACGAGATTTATATGACGGCATTTAATATAATTGACATTTGCTAATAGTATAAAGAACAATAAATTTATTGTTTTGTTATTAAAATGGTAAAAGTGTCAATTATTAAAAATGAAAAGAGTCAAAATACGTGTATTGGACGATTGTGCGATTATCTATGAAAATTTTGACGGTGGTATTGACATGATGTATGATTTCACATGTAAAAATTTATTTTATAATTCGTATTGAATTTTAGCTTCAAAAATGTACCTGTGTTGTGTTAATTTAATAATACCGTTTGTTTATATTATTACTAAAAATGTTCTCATGTTTTCACGGCAGTTCGTAATCTTCTGTGTGTAGTTTTCTGGGATATTCTGCCGTGTATATCTGACCTCTCTGGCATACATTTCGGATCCCATTGCAGAATCCATCATCAGGGCGGATGTTTTGAGTAGGTGCTTGAGTAGATGTTGATGTTTAGATTGAGTATTGGCGTGCAATATCGTACCGAAGCAATATATTATTATTGTTTATATCAGAGCATCAGCAACAAAGGATGTCTCAAATAGAACGCCGGATTTAAATTGCGCAATTCTTTTGTCACCAACTGAACGATTGAACAAAAGTGATTTTAGCAGGACCTGTCATAAAATTCGACCAATATTTTGACGGTCCCTTTGTATACTGTTGAATTCCCGAATATTCGAATTTTATTTCAATTTCTAAAACTATGTAATTAAATCTATATTTTCGGAAAGTATTATAAAGAAAGTTGAATTTTCGTAAAAAAAAAATACATATAAAAGATAAAAAAATTTTAACGTCATCCGAAAATATAGAGTAAATTGGTTAGATTAAGATTAAGATAAGAAAATCGAGTTTTTGCAGATTTGACAGTATAGGTACGCAGGGTCCGAAATATAATCATAAAAATTATGAAAGATTTGCAGCCAAAGATGAAATGGTCACTCGTCCAATATTAATGTTCATATTCAATCGGAGAGTACGTACTTTAATAACCAATAAAAAATTAATCATAAAATCGATAAAAACGTAATTTGATTTTTAATTCGATTCCGGCTTTAAATTTGAGTTCTTGCCGCGTTCACATTCATACATCTTCATATGAAACGATTGTTGATGCTTCCTAACAGGACCATCTTCCAGTATCTGGGTAATCTGATCATGCCACATCTTCTGCGACCACCCTCTCTTTCTGGTACCATCAATAATTGCATCATATATCTTTCTTACCATTCTTTCCTCATTCGTTCGCTCAACATGGCCAAACCACCTGAACGACACTGTTTTAATTCTAATCACTATGCTTACGGCAACTTTACATTCTTTCCTTATTTGTTCATTCTTTACTATACCATAAATGAAATTGTCACACATACCTCTAAGTGGTCTCATTTCCATTGAATTCAGTTTACTTTCCTTCCTCTTCTGCCAACTCCAGGTTTCAATTCCGTATCTATATTGATACCAGAATTCCATTGTGTACCTACCACTAGTCTTGCCGCGGTTGGCATGTTTATATTGGAAATTATCGCATTTAAAGCACCTTATTCCTTGCAGTATTCGTTCTTTTGATATCTTTCTCAGCCTTTCCCCTTACTGTCAAACAAATACAAAAACTTGTCTACTTATTCCAAACAATCATTACTCAATAGTATTTTTTTTTTTTTTTTTAATAAAGATGCGAACACGGAATACGTGTCACATCAATATTCTTACTATTTTCAAACTGAGCTAAACGCTTGTGCTATGAAAATAGGACTAACTTGCTAGTCTGGGCTGAGATTCGAACCCGCGACCTTTGGATCACGAGGCGAGTGTCCTAACCACAAGTCCAACAAGCTACTCTGTATAAAACAGTTATTCAGCTGTAATGAAACCGCCTTAGCAGTTTCTGGTTACAGCTTACTGGATAAAAAAAAATATTTACTATTACTTATTCACTAGATGATAGTAAAAAAATTAAATTAACGTTTAGAAAATTTAACTTAAAAAATTTAACAGAACTTAAAATTAACAAAAAAATCTCTTCAAATTTCCATGAGCCTATATTTATTTATTGATATTTTTTGTTTATTTATTTTATTTACTGATATTTTTTAACACCTTTATTATCATTTTAACAATATTCATGAAATAATATAATGTGAATTTACTCCTGCCATAAGCACGAGTGGCAGCTCCTTTATGGCGAGTAAAATGCTATTATTATATGAATGTATTTTTGTATTCATGAAACTATGTACTATGACATTTGTATAATAAATAAAATTTAAAAAAAAAACTATAAAAGTTGGGAGTGCCACGAATAAGCAGATGTTTTCGCGGAGTGCATACTAGGAGTGGAAAACATTAGATTGTATTGTAACGGTCTGATTCTATAGGTTTTTATATGATTATCTAAACAAGTGCATATTTAGTTGTTTTTTGAACTGGTAAACTATCTGTTTTTCTCAGTTTATTGGGTAGTTTATTCCATAACTTTGGTCCAGCCACCGCAAAAGCACAGTCATCGAAATTGGTTTTGTGGACGCGATTTAATTCAACTAACCTACTTGCATTAGATGTTGATACTGTTATGTAGACCATTTTCAAACAATAATATTACTTTGTGACCCGATGTATTATATAGAACCTTTGTACATGGATGCTTTTTTAATTTCGAGCTATTTAAATATTCCAAAGCACAAATATCACCGTCGTATGATGCTTCGTTTTATTTGTTTGGGATTTCGCTCGATATTGAAGTAATTAGTTTATCGATAATAATAAAGTATTTACGAACGACGTGGTCCCCTCCCTCGGCGCTGGCCTGATATAATATACAAGGTCCGACCGGATCGATGTCGGTCCTGAGACCGTATCGGTCCCTTTATATCTTGATGCCTCCTCTACGGTCACATTTTATCCGTCTCCCTACAATCCCTGGTCTGGATGTTTATTTATGACTAAATTAAGTCGCAGCGCTTTCGGATTGATTTTATTCGAGAGCTCAACGATCGGTTGAAATGGGATCGAGCAACCCGATACTGGTAATTTATTTATATTCAATCGATCGTTTCTTTTACATTTCGTTCGATAAATGTAAAAATACACATTTCCAGAATATTTTTGCTGAGTTTTGTTTAAAACAATCTTGCAAATGTATTTACTTAATATTGCTGTAGCATAAAAAATAATATTATACAAGTTGTTAAATTTATTAAAAATACAAAATCTTTTGAATAAAGCTATTTATTTATTTATTTTATATTTATTGATGCAATACAGTACGTGCATAAAAGCTTTTCAGATTACAACGAATTATGTACCAATACCAATTGAGTAGCTTGTTGGTCTTATAGTTAGGACTCTCGCCTCGTGATCCAAAGGTCGCAGGTTCGAATCTTACTCCAGACCAGCAAGTTTGTCCTTTTCACATAGTACAAGCGTTTGGCTTTGTTTGAAAATAGTAAGAATACTGATGTGATACGTATTCCGTGTTCGCATCTCTTTTTTTTTTAAATTAATATAAATAAAAAAATAACATGCTTCACACAACATCAAAGTTTAATATAATTATGTATAATCAGAATATACAAACATGTACCAAATAAAATGAAATATTTTTCATTATTTATAGCCTGCATGGATGGTGTGTCAGTTTATGAATGTGTTATGATGAGTTTCGGTGTATGTAGGGTGTTTGGAGTGGACTTGGTGAGGGTAGAACTAATTAAGCAAAAATATATTTGTTAAATTTACGAATTACATTATATTTCCAGATTATTTTCACATAAAAATCCTTGATTCACAATTGCGAAGAGGCAGAGACATACACATGGTGTAAAGAATTTTTCATGATGTATCATAGGTATCTCACTAATATGTGGGTATTTATTCGGGAAAATAGGTACGGAAGTCTTTGGACGTATACAGGACTTACGACCGGTCATTGGCTGGCATTAGTGATCACTTTATACAATGTTACGTTCACTTATTCTATCTATGACAGTTGTACATATCGTATTTATTATTTAATACAAATTATCACATTATTCAATACAAATTTACGCTTTTCCATCTATGGTTGAAATTTTTCACTCTCGTAAAACACTTTATAAAAAATATTTGTTTTTCTTGTGGTTAGGTCTCTCGCCTCGTGATCCGAAGGACACGGGTTCGAACCTCACTCCAGACCAGCAAGTTAGTCCTATCTTCGTAGTTTGAAAATAGTAAGAATATTGATGTGCAACGTATTCCGTGTTTACATCTGTATTTAAAAAAAAAGGTGTTATCGCTGGTAATAAGACCAATTTTTGCCAACCAACCAAACAATAGACTAAAGTATGAATATGTGTTGTAAATGCCCGAAGACTTCGGATACCTACTTTCCAATATAAATAGCTTCGTGTCTGTGAGACATTTACAATATGTCTGAATAAATTCATGACAAAAATTCAGTAATGATGTTATTGAAAAAAAATTATTTCATCAAAAATATTAGAAAGAAAATTTCCGTGAACATGTAGTTCATGCCTTTGTCATTTTAGTAACCTTCATCATTAAAAATATTATGAAATCTATCGATAGGTAGGTTCAGGGTTTCTACCCTTATTCTGCCAATAACAGAGGATCGCTTCCTCTCTGGGATTCTCATTGATCCTTCTGAGACAGTATTTCTCCAATATTTTAAGCATCTTTTAGTTCTCATCGCTGTTATGATTGAAGAACCTGACTCGAATATTCGAAGATCTCCCCCTTTCTCTAAATCTCTCCACCTTACCAACCACCATAATTATCTCTACAATCCTAATTTTTATTTGCATTAATCTTTCCTATCTAAACTCCGAACCTGAGTCTCTATTTATGTAGGTACTCATTCTGTTACATATTTAGATCTTGTTATTATTACCTAAATTATATTCGCTTCTTAATTTCTAGCCCGATTAATTAACTGTTTGCAATATAATTAAACGTTTTTTTAATACTTAATTGTAACTAAGGCAAGATGTTTGTCCTGGAAATATACTCATTGCGATCGTTGCTTTTTTTTATATATCTTTATATCAAGTTTTTTAATTTCCTCTTCCACGCGTTGAAATTACGTAACCATTTCCACTGGCGATATAACGTTTTGTGTCCTGCTTCAATTAAAACCTAATCAAAATTAATAATAAATATTACTTTTAAAAAATATGAGCTAGCCATAAAATTTTTTTTTCAAAAATTCACACATTGAATGGAATTTAATATGGGAAATAAAATCATTATTTTATTTTCCCTGTCTTACCGCAATTTGTATTAATAAATAATAATTATAATCATGAAACATGGATTAAGTTTTTTTCCCATGTATACACTGCAAATATATGAAGTGTAAAATCGAGGACACTATAATTTTTTTTTCTATGCTGAACAATAAATTCCGTAGAAACTTAAGCGTTTATTATAATATTTTGGAAAATAAATAAAAAATTACTTTAATAAATAACATGACTAATTTATATTAATTAAATAGTGTTATTAAAAAATTAGTAAATTTTACTTCATACAATATAATAATGCCCAGTGGACATGATACTGACTTCTCACACTTGATTGCTGGCGAGGTTACAAAAAAATCTATGCTATTTAAATTTATTGTTGAATCTTTAATTTTAAAAAAAATTACGTTGATTTTTTTCAAAAAATAATTAAGCCTGCAGAAAGGCGTCTATAAAGATATTTCTTAGGTCTAGCTTTTAAAGAAAAGTTAACAAAAATACAAGCAATATAATAATATATTGAGATAGGTACATAACTCCCAAAAATAAATATATAATACTCTGTACAAAAGATGCTTCCATACGAAGATACAATACCTTGTGTAGGGTCTTTTAGAATAATGTAAAGTGACACCACTCGACTTCAACTGATATTCTAAGTGTCTTTTCAAGATGTCACGTTCGGTAATATAGTAAACAATTTAAACGAATTTCGAAGAATACCTATTCCTCAGAGATACATGTATAATAGTAGGTAGGTATAGTGTCTACATACCTGTTTTCAAATCCCCTCAAAAATGACTGTTCATAATAATTTGTAAACACATACTAATTTACTAACCACGGCTGAACTTCTGATACTCTCTCTCTCTTTCTCTGTGTATTCTTTCTCAAATAAGTATATAATTTGAAAATAACTTATTATATTTACTCAATTTATTTTAATAATAATTCAATTTAATAAATAATATGAATAGTGAAGTTATTTTTTTTCATATTGCTTTAAATATTCTAACGTGATGATACAATTCGAAGAAATTTAAACACGATTAGAATCCCTCGTAATATTTCACTATGGAACAAAACTTTCGAAATCTCTAGCACATTTCATTACATTCTGGAACACATTACCACACTCTCACTAAAACATCAGAAACGTCTAGAATAGTCTGGAAGCGACGAGAACAAACTACAAACATCTAGAATGATCGAAAACCCAACATTTTTCTTATAGAAGCGACGCTGAAGAATGGAAAGTTTGTTTTTGATAGTGGCACAATAAGTCAATGCGACATCTGTGTGCGAGAATTGAATGTTCTAACGAATTTTAAATAGAGTGTTACCCAGCGATACTTAAGAGTTAACAGATGAGCGATAAAAAGAAAATAGTGTTATTTCAAGAATAGTGTACAAATTAAATTCGTGTTAAGTGACTTTATTTATTTCCTAATTAAATAATAAATTATTAATAATTTGCTAATTAATTGTGTGGTGTTTTCATTGGTCTCCCAAAGCCACGACTCGTGTAATATATCGTTAATTGAAACTAATTATACATATATTTTTAGAAGTTATTAACTTTAAGTACTATAATAATTTCATTAATGTATCCTTTCATTTTTGAGTTATTTCAATTATAACAAGACCAGTGATATACAATACAATCTTGGTATCAATACTGAAATATGGATATGCAGTTAAGATATAGGATTTTAATATGCACATTGAGTTGGTTTGGGCATGTTGAATGAATGAATAAAGGGAAAATGATAAGAATTATAAACCAACATAAATCATCTACTCGTCTTTTATTTCAATTGTTCTATTACAACAAACCCGTCCTTGTAATAATATTAAAAAGTCTACAAAAAGTTAAAAAATAAATATAGGAAGACTTGGCATCATGTAAACCAGATATTAGAAGATAATTATATTAGAAGCCTCAGCAATCGACGTGTTTGCGTGAGAAGATGTACGCCGTGGATGAGGTGGGAGTCGTGTCACGACAGAAGAAGATGGCGCTCCATCCTCTCTGACCACCTCCGTAAGGAAATAGGCAATGATAAGTAGATCAATTAGTACATAATTATATTGTATACCTAAGTTTATTTAATCCTCGTAATTTGAAAATCCTCAAAAACAAGACATGTGTAATTCTCCTAAATATATTTTTTTAATTCTATATTTTATCCATAATTCAATTTAATAAGAAACCACTTTTTAAATATATTTTTATATGTAAATATGTTCTATGAACACGGTTATTGGATTTCGTTCCCAGAGGGATGAATAATTAATAAAGATAAATTATAGAAAACTTACAGAGACGAAGCTATTTATATATGAGAAACGTGTATGGAAGTCTCTTATACGATGGCTCAGGGCTTACAACCTGTATGAGCTAGCTTAAGTAATCACTCTACACAATGCAACGTTCACCAATTTCATCGTTAGAACATGCCCATTATTAAATTTTTTGCAAGGTTGACGGCAAGCCCGAAAATATCTATATAGAATATATTATATATCTATATATATATATTATATAGATTATATATAGACTAAAAAGAGAGGCGAGCAAGGATCCAGGCTACGGAGATGAGTTTTTTAAGCATGCACACACTCGGCATGGAGCCACTACTCCTACATATAGAAAAATCACAAATGAGATGGCTTGGACATGTGCTAAAAATGCTATGCCACAGGAACGAATACCAAGAAGAATTCTCTTGGCAACCCCGGAAGGAAGACCCGCGGGTCGCCCCAGATTAATCAGGGAGAAACAACAACAAAAATGTGTATGAAATCAGAATGGGTCTGCGGTCTATGCAGCGGAAGCAGCGCAAGACAGGGGAATATAGACGCATCTTGTCGAGTCTTTGGGCCCCGACCCTACTAGGTGATGATGATGATGATAACGGAATAGTGGCCCAGTTATGTTTGTGTCCATTGACTTTTCGCAAACAATAAAATATAAATTATTTTTGAGCGTTTTATTTATCGTCCATCGTCATAAAGCCGTGACAATACCAAATAAAAATATTCAATAACTACTCCTCTGGGATTGACTGTACCTCGTCCAGTTTGGTGC